>PVKU01003579.1:141716-174430 GCA_004027475.1 Anoura caudifer | reverse complement strand
GAAAGAAAGAAAGAAAGAAAGAAAGAAAGAAAGAAAGAAAGAAAGAAAGAAAGAAAGAAAGAAAGAAAGAAAGAGGGAGGGAGGGAGGGAAGGAAAGAAGGAAGGAAGGGAGAAAGAGAGAATCAATTAAGGAAGGAGGAAGCTCACAGAAAGAGAGACAGAGCACCAAAGTCTCTCAGTTTTGCCTGCAGCCAGCCCTAAACTTCAATGCTTCACTTAACTCCAGTTATTGTAATTTCCATTTCCTCAGGTTCCCATCTGTCAACAGGAGGATTCACATGGAGCTTGTCATTCGCGCATAGGCTGTGTGCGAAGACAGCCAGCCCTCTGGGTGTTAAACACTCGGCATTCGCTCAGGCACATGACACACACTACAAATGGTGGTGGCAAACCCATCTCTTCCCTAGGATGGATCTCACCATGACCTGTCCTTTCCTTCTCTCCTAATATCGTTCTTCAGTCTCCAGGCTCCCCAAACACAGGAAGGGGGCAATTACATGTTTCTGGCTGACTCATTTTCTGACGGTAAGGATCAGTATTTAAGCTAATTAGGAAGATTCTTTTGATGTCTTTTACTTCATTCACAATTAGTCCCACTGTAGATTTTTTTCTAACAATAAACTTCCAGCCAATGGTGGGAGGAGAAGGAATCATTTTATTATCCTCCCTTTCTATCTGGTTTCAGAGAATTGCTCATCATTTGGCTGCGTCTCCCTTGAAGAGCCTGTGAAATGGAAGATGTTTGGAGAGACAGATTCAGTTACTCAGCTGCCTCTGATAAAGCGATTCTGAATCCAAACCCAAAAGGGGACCTGACAGGAGAAAGGTCAGAAGTCTCAGGATGCTCTCTGTGTCTGGGGTCAATTCCCTGTTTCCAGCAAGTCTGTACTAAAATTCAAGTTGAATTTCTAGACTCCAGAACCTTGGCACAGATGCATGTAGTGATTAGCCAACCTCAGAGACCAAACCTTCAAGAAACAGACAAAGAGATGGGTAGAGTTAGGCACAGAGGGTGGAGATTTTCCTTGAGAAGGGTGTGCTCTTCAGCTTAAAGAGCAGAGAGCATGGAGGGCTCTACGGAGGTCTGCAGAAGGGACAAGCCCTCCCAACAAAGGCCTTTGGCATTTTCATTAAACCACTGGCTTTATTAATCAAATAACTGCTGTGCTGAAGCTTGAAACTTGGGGCCTGGGAGTATTAGTCCCCAACTGAATATTTTTTTAACAGGTCACAGAAGCAATGCTAGGGCCCTTCAAGGTCAGCCTGGAAGAGGAGAGTGAGAGTGGTTAGCGGTAAAACCCAAGGTGAGACCATCCACAGGTTCTCCAGGACGGCTCATGACTGAAGGTCACTCAGCCGGCATGGAAGGCAAACCTGCGGAGAATGCCCAGGTGTGATCCTTGCCGTGAAGGTGCTCCGGATCCTGGGTAGGAATGGAGTGCTTGGGCCCCTCGCAGACAGACGCAGCGTGGGTGAGACGGGGCTCAGGAGGCCTCCGCAGGAGAGTCCATTTACAGTCGATGACACCGCAGGTGGTGATCACTATCTTGTGTGAGCAGATGTGGCTGACAAAAAAAAAAAAATCTCCTCTTCTTCACCTGTATGTGAAGACTGACACTTGGTTTTACTTGTGGTTCCAGATGTCAGGGGTACATTCTGAGCTGAGCTCCTTAATTTCGTTCAGATAAAAGTGTCAATTTTCCGTCCAGCTGTTGCAGACTCTGATGGTCTCCTGGAGTTAATAACCATGGTCGATCATTTACAGTCACAGGTGTTGTTTTCTTTTTAATTCTCAACCTGGCTTCCAGGTAGAATCGTCTCTCAATTCCCAGCTTTGTGCTTACTCAGCTCAGCTCTCACCACTCTACCACCACACACAACTCCACACTGCTCCCGCACAAACACGCCCCACCATCACCAGCACACCCGCTGACTCTCTGACTGTCCCCTGGGTGGGCACTGTGCCTTCCTGCTCCTTCGCTCCACAGCGCAGAGCGCTGTCACCTCCCTGCACACCTTTTCCTCCTCTTTGCTTGGTGAGATCCTGTTCATCCTTCAAAACCCAGTTGAGCCATGAAGGCCGCTGCGACACCTCCACCCCTAAATCACGTCTGCTCTGTGTTGCCACATTGTCTCTAATCTTCATCCTCACACCGATACCACATTCAGCTGTGTCGGACCCCCTCTGAAGATTGATGGTTATTTTTCCAGCACATGGAATGGTTCCTGACAAATAAGTTACTGATGGATTTATTTTTAAAAATTTAACAGCCCACTCCTCCAATAAAAGTTTTTCAATAAGCATCAATTCGGTTCTATCATACCAGCTATTTCATAAGGTATCAGGGGAGCATTTGAGATCTTGCTCCCTGGCAGGTGACATCAGCTCAGCTCAAATAAACTCTTATAAAAAATAAAAAAAAATAAGGCATCTGAATGATCTAAAATCGCTTTTTAAGCCATCATGGCAGCTCAGATAAAGAACTGAAGAAAATGTTAAAAGTTTCAATGCAAAATTTATCTTGAAGAAGTCTCAGAGTTTCCAAGGGAAAAGAAAAGACAGTTGCTCCCCATTGGACCTCCCATTTGCTCAATTACTTGGTTTCATCACAGTCACGCACTGTGACACAGTGGGTCGCTCTGAGCTTGTTTCAGCTCTACAAGAGCAGCACGCAGCGAGCCCCTCGTCACTTCTAACCTGCACCAACCACCACCCAGAGGACAGAGAGAAGCTCAAGTGATCACTGGGCCCTGATGAACCTCAGCGAACACTGCAATACCCAGACCCGCCGGGATCATGAGCTGGTGGAGCCCTAAGTGTTTGCACTTGGGAAGGGCAATCTCCTGCTCCGGCTTCCCCTCAAAGTAGAAATCTCTACACCATCTGGGGCAGATGGTGGCCTGCCTCTGCTTGCAAACATCTATGGACAAGAAGCTCTGTGAAGTACTATGAACCTCTGTTGGGCAATGGTAAAGATTAATGAGCAAATATACGTAAAGCATAGTCCCTGGCACATAGTAATTGCTCAATAAATGCTCATTAGTGACATTATTTTCTTTAGGAACTCTTAAAATCTTTTATTTTGGTGACAATTCCTTCTTTCAAGATGTAAAACAAGGTACCAGGGGACACAGGCTATGTCAAGTGCACTTAAGTTTGTATAAAAGATCAAGAATATCCATAAGCATATGTATGCACACGTGTGCATGCCCATGCTTACAAAGCTTCTTGAAGAAATCCCAGCTGCCACTGCAGATGATGCCATTGCAAGAACCCCAGTGTTCATGCCATGATGTGGTCTCCCATCCTCTGATGACACAAAGCTGCCAGGCTTTGTGCCAAAGGAGGGGTGAAAAGCCCTCTTCCCTGTCTTATACCTCCTCATGTTGGTGTCTGGAACTTGAAGGAATATTGCTATATCCAAAGTTCCACAAAGCGCATCCAAGCCCATCGAAGATACTGGGAAGGAAGTCATCCTTCCCATCTCCAAAGTGCCCCAAGCTTAGCAGTTGGTCCCCTACAGTACTTAACCTCACTGTCACCTATGATCACTTAATCTCACTTGGGGAAAATGAAGACACAAAATATTTTCATCAGGATAACTAATAGTTTCTATATCAGCAGTAACAACTTCCAATGTGGAAAAAGACATTATCTAAAGCGTACGGTGTCTACGGAGGGGTAGCTCTGTCCAGAGCATATACACCCTTCAACACTGTCATGCAGAGCAGTTTAGTTACAGGGAGCCACCGCTCTCAAACCTACACTTTTATCCTTATGGGCTGACCTCTGCGATTATAACACCAACCGCCCCATTACTGCGGTTTCCCCTACAACAGAACCCTTTCTGCTACAGGTGCATTGGACTCTCCTGTTCACGGAAATATACCGGCAACGCTGGAATGTCACATGGCTGTGTCTTCACTGCCCACCACTCTCACCCAGGTTTCGGAGATCTGAACTCCAAGATCTAAGAGCCAAGTTTCAGTCCGCACTCCGATCCCAGGCAATTATGTTCTTTCTCTCTTCCCCAGGAATTTCTGCATGAAGCTCAAGGCCTAGGAATGGGACCTCAGCTCGGCTACCCGCCCATCTAAAATGCACTCATTAGCTTGTTAAACAAACATTGTGAGTGCCTGTTCGGTGTGAACTACGTATCCTTCTCTCCTGTTTTCCCAGGATACACTCCAACTTATGAACTGCTCATAGGAAACGTGAGAAATCATGCCAGCTTCCCTTCCCGCCAATCCCATTAACATTCTGCTTTGCTTGGTTTTCATTACTCTGAACATTTTTCTGAATTTGAGATGGAACTCTGTGCAAAGGGGCAGTACTTGCAATGCCAAAGGGCAGTGTGCCTAGTCTGCTGCTGTCGTTGAGGACAAAAGCGCCACGTGGACGTATCCTCAGAGAGACGTGACATGTCTCTGGAAGGACACACAGCGATGCTGTCCCCGGTGTCTCTGAGGAGGGAGACGCCGCACTACACTGATATAATCTCAATCGATTTAGAATTACGTTTTAAATTTTAAAAAAATCTCAGATCAGCTCCTCCTGGACTTAGAGATACTTACCTTTTTTTTTTTTTCTCTCTCTCTCTCTTATCAGTAACAAAGCTCTCCAAGCGCTAGCTTCCAGCCCACCAGAGAAACTGCCATCCCTTTACTTATGGTAAAAAAAAAAAAAAAGCAAGCATACTAGTTTCTCAATTCTTCTATAAAAAGTTACCACAGACGTCATGGCTTAAAACCACACAAATGTGTTATCCGACAGCACTTTTGGTGAGGGGTCTGGCACCGGTCTTGGGTGATCAGACCAGTGTGGCAGGGTTGCAGTCTCTCTGGAGGCATCTGCAGGCCTGGCCAACCTTCAGCATCTCTGGGCCACCCTGGAAGAAGAGGTGTCTTGGGCCACATGTTAAATACGCAAACACTAAGGAAAACTGATGACCAAAAAAAAGGTTTTAAGTAAATGTGCGATTTTGTGTTGGGCCGCATCCGTAGCCATCCTGGGCCGCATGTGGCCTGCAGGCCGCAGGTTGGACAGCCCTGCTAGGGGAAGAAGCCGTTTCCTTTTCCAGCTTCTAGATGGGGCCCTTCCTTCCTCAAAGCCTGCCATGGGTGGTCAAGTTCTTCTCTTAATTCACGATTCCAATACAGACTCTTCTTCTGACTCCCAATTGCCCTTTTAGGGACCTTGTGATTACATTAGGCCCACCCAATAACCCAAGGTAATCTCTCAATTTTAAGGTCAGACAATTAGAAATCTGAATTCCGTCTGTAAACTTAATTCCCCTTTACCATGTAATATAAAAATATCCACAGACTCTAGAGTTTGGCACATAATCACCTTCGGGTAGACATTATCCTGCCTACCAGAGTAAGTAGATTAGATACATAGATGATACACACATACGGTTGCTGAAAAGATACCACCTCCTTCATGGTATAAGCTTGTTTATGTTATAAAACCTAATATTTAAAATCTTTGTCTGAAATGGATGTTTTGGATTCCTTGGACGCTGTTGGGAGCCGTCCCCACACACGAGAAGGCGCTCAGGGCAGCCTATTAATGCAAGCTCTGCACCCTGACTCCCTGGTTCCAATCCCAAGCCCATCATGTACACTCCATGGCCCAGCCTCAGCTTCCTCATTCCCAGAAGGAAGGCAGTTTTGGTGTCCATGCCACAGGGCTATGGGGCTTCAAGGGGTTCCACTGTTCAACACATCACAAGCACTCAGGACACGCCACCTAGTTGGGTTTGACTCACATCTACATTAACAACAGAAAGGAAACTGAACACAAAAGTGTCATTCAAGGCACCTAACTGGAATTATACTCACACAATCTTTTGGTAAATCTTTCCACTAGTTCCTAGGAAAGAGCCAAAGGATAGCTAATTTAATTCTCTAGATTTACTATGCTAAAGAATTATCCAATGTACAAAGCTCAAAGATAACGACAGCAGCACATGGTATCTTAGCTCAACATTAGCATTATTTAAAACACAAAGATTACACTGAAAATCCAAAGGATTTTCATAGGGAATATACTCAACAATACTGTAATACCACGTGTGGTGTCAGATGGTAAGAGATTTGTTGGAGCAAGGTCCATCCAGAAAAAGTCCAGCCATTGTTAATATAACCAGAATGGTTTGTGTGATGTTAATGTAACCTGGCAGCCAAAGAGAGTGGACTGGAATGCACATGCGTGAACAATGGTGACTTCACTGCACTAGTCAGTGGGGACAGCAGACACCATTGCGTGAGCATGTGTACTGTGTGGCTGTTACATTCAAAATGACTGAGCGAGTAGAGCAACAAATCTGCATCAAATTTTGCACTAAGCTTGAACATTCCTCTGTAAACTGTTCAGATGATTCAGAAGGACACAGCTGTGGCCATCTGGTGACTGGCAGCTTCATCATGACAATGTGCGCACTCACGCATCATGTGTCATGCAGAGTTTTGTGGTGAAACAACAAATCACCCAGGTAACTCAGTCCCACTACAGCCCAGATTTGGTGCCCTGAGACTTCTGGCTTTTCCCAGAACTAAAATCACCTCTGAAAGAGAAGAGATTTCAGACTACCAATCAGATTCAGGAAAATACAACAGGGCAGCGGATGACGATGGAGAGAACTGTGTGAGGTCCCCAGGTGCCTACTTTGAAGGGGTCTGAGGCGTCATTGTCCTGTGTACAATGTTTCTTGTATCTTCTTCAGTAAATGTCACTCTTTTTCATAGTACATGGCTGGATCTCTTCCAGACAGACCTGGTATCACTATGATGTCCAACCTCTATGCTGTACACCTGAAACTAACATAATATTGTATGTCAGCTGTGATTTAAACATTTTTTAATTTAATCCTTTGGATTTTTACTATTAGACCTTGGTAATAGACTATCCTTATTCCCATGAAATCACTGCCAAATTTAAATCAGTAATCATGTCTCAATTTATTCTCCTTTTGAGTATTTTGGCAGCAACTCCACCATACAATTTAAAGCACTTGGGAAACCAACAATATCTGAATTTCAACACCATGGAAAATCAGTATAAATGTGGTGCTCTATATTCTATGTGTTATCATGATTATCAAATGAAATTCAATTTTACATTATCAAATACAGTAATTTCTCTCCATGCAGTAAGATGTATAATTAATGAACTAAGGAGAAATTAAATATTGCCTGCCAAGTACACTGTTCCAGTCTGATTAAATCCAGTCCTCTGCCATTCCATTATTTTCATTACACCTGTAAAAATGTTCTGAACGAACAGCCTCCTATTTCAAACTTTCTGTAAGCAGTTCCCTTTAATGTGAATAATGTAGCTGGACTCTACACAACAACAGGCTCAAAAACTTTTGCCTTTAGCTCCCTTTTAGAAGTTACAAAGCACATTAAAGTTATAAAACATATTCATTGATAATGTCATATTTATTAGGACTTATCATCATAAAAATTTTAAGTGAGAAACATATTTTTTCTCTTTGCCCCAAAACTGTTCAACACTCTTGGTTCAGTGAAGAGGGAGGCAAATATTTATCAAGGATGCTGAGTCTAATCCAAATAAGACACTGTCTAAGAGCAGCAATGGTTCTCAAATGGGTTCATTTATCTGGTCCAAGTGAATTTTTGATGAGATTTTTTTAAAAGACCTGAATGTATTCATTCATTCAAGAAATATTAAGTAATACCCACTCAGTGTGAGATGCTGTTCTAAGGAACTGGGGATACGTAGCTAAAGGCCATAGCCAAAGAAGTGCGTCATCGGGATCCTAACGCTGGGCAGAGCTGCGCCTGCGCACTGTTGGGGAGAGAGGAAAAGTGCCGTGTTCTGGGAGTGGAGTCCAGCCAACGATCTTTTCAATGACAGAGTAATTATTCAAAGACCTGCTGTTAAAAATAATTGAAAATCAATAAAACATTTGAAGGCAAGAAAAAGATACAAAGCTTCTAAGAGAGGCCCGAGAAAAAAATTGAAAGTAGTCAGCAAAAAATAAATTAATAATAATAATAATAATAACAACAGAACGGTTGAGCACAAAGAAACCCAGACCAGAAGCTTCAAGTGGTGAAGGAAGGTTTTCAGAAAAGCAAATCTGGTGACTCGTGAGAGTGTCCGTCTCCTCTGACTATGTTTATAAAAAGGAAAAGAATGATGAACTTGGGATTGTTTCCCCTCATACTCCAATCAATAGAAACTTCCTTTTCACATTGAGACTTTAAACAATTAGGGAAACATTTTGGTTTCCAGCTAATGGATTTAATAGCGATTGCCGTTTCAGGAAAAGCACTTCACCCACGGCAGGCGTGCCAAAGGTAGGAGAGAGAGGAGCGGAGAAAGCACAAACTAGCTGTACTCAGGGCCCTCACAGCTGGCCTCGAGTCACTGCGAAAATAATGGCCTTCCTCTGATACTCCCTTAAAGACCTGAGCTTGCTTGCTTTGCGGATGAGAGAATGTGCTGGCCGAGGCGCAGCTGTTGCTTCAGCACTTGAGCGTTGGAGCTAGACTGTCCACTTACTGTGGATGCCAGGCATTCCTGAGCGCTATGCAAGCTATCCTTAAGCAAATAGGCACATGGTGGGGAGGTTCAAACACTTAGATCCCAGTTTCTGGTTAATGGCATATCCCAGCCTCCCACAGTTTTTCCTCCTGCTCATCATCCAAGGGCCTCTGAATATTTTCTTAGTGCCTTAGTCTATTTTGCACCAGGGAGCAAAATTGGGCAGAGAAAGGACATTAGCCACTTCACCACAGATATCTTGAAAACTATAAATAATCTGTTATAGTAGGACTTGTTTTTCCAGAATTTACCCTCACATTTCCCTCCACCAGTGCTATATTATTTTAAATATATTGAAATATGTTCTCTTTGCAAGAATCAATATTCCAACAGGCCTACCTACAAATGTTGGCATATTGAAATTTGTTCCAAATGCTGATGTTAATATGATATAGGAGGATGATAATTAAGCTTGGATAATTTTATGGATTACAGATAATTGGCATTGAACTAATAAGGCACATTTATGTATTATGTATTTGCTAAATTAATTTCTTGTTCAGTTTCTTAACATAATATTCAAGGGTATTCTCTATTGATTTTGTTGTTCGATTATGCCATTTGCTATGTGAATAAATTGTCCTCTTAATTATAGTGTATGAGTTCTGTAGTGTGAAATGGAAAGTTATAAAAAGTGAACTGTAATGTACAATCCCTTCTGGACTAGTCTAAAGCTACAAATAGTTTTAACCGCAAGTAACAGAAAACTTGACTAGCAGGCTTAAACCACAAGGACATTACTTAACAAAAAGACCAGAGAGAAGCCATCCCAAGTTTGCATCAGTGGCTCAATGATGTCATCAAGGATGCAGGCTCATTTTCTGCTTACTCATCCTTGTTACGTATTCAATTATTTTCCAAAACAAGATCACATGTCCATCCAGGCAAGTCACTGGCAAGGAGCAACAATATTGTCACAATTACTTTACACCAAAAGGACTTTGACCCAGAGCCTGGGTGCATTGGCATGGAAGGTATGCAACCTGCAAACCAGAATCAAAGCTGAAGAGAAAAAATGATTATGATTACTGGCTTTGGCCTTTGAGTGTCCCCACGGAGTTATCTCCACGCCAACAGGTCCTCTCCTGGATCAGTTGACTTGGAGACAAATACCTGTCACTGAAACACAGTGTCACTGTCCGCTCACCAGCTGGGATATAGCAAAGATGAGAGGGGAGGCAAGTAGACAAAGAGTGGAGAACAACTTCTTTTTATAGGTAGAAGTCTTAGGTCTCAAAAGTTCTACAGATAATGTTTTCTTTTATTAACCATCCATCAGCCCTGTCCAGTTCTCACTCAGTAGCCGCGGAGTTCCTGGCCTCTATGCCCTGTCCCACTAAGACTGTCCTGGGAAGACCACAAGAGCTCTAAGCTGAAGTCAGAACACTGCTCAGCTTCAAGATCAAAGTACTTAGGGACAACACCTCCACACCCTTACCACCATCAAATCATTTTTGTGACACGATGTCTCCTTTAAAAGAAGGAACAAAGGGTCAAATTTCTGCATTAAATGATGGTCCCTACTGAGTACACGTATATTGCAAGCTAATTCAAAAACCGCTTTAGAGCCTGAGATCTGGCAATCTGGCCCGGGGAGAAAGAGCTTTCCAAATCTGCAGTCAAAATGGACAGAAGGGAAAAGAAATACGAAATTAAAGCTATAATATGAAATTAAAGCTATAATCAGCTTAAGTGAAAACAATACTATCTGTTCATGATTGCCATTTCCACCACCAGTGGAATTAGCCAAAGTCCCAGACTGCAGGACACCAAGCTGGAGGCTTCAAATCACTGAGGACCGCAACGCTGTGCAGCGGGACGAGGAGGGGGTGTTGGCTGAGCTGCTGAGTAGTGAGCCTCTCAGAAAGCTGCTTAAACTTTATGGATCTCAGTTTCCTTATCGATAAAGTTAAAAAAAAAAGGAAGTCTCTGTTACAGGGTTGGAATGGAACCAAGCCAAATAAAATAAAAGGTACCCATTAATTATCATACTAATCAATCGAATTAAGTTCTTCTTAGAAACACCTTAAATATGTGGGGCACTAAATAAAATAAATGTATAGGGAATGAAAAGCCAAGAGTAGGGTATTCTTATGACACATTTGGGTGTCAATTTATCTCTTTCCAATGCATTGGGTTTTATGCAGGTTGCCACAGCATCCTATAGGACTTGTTAACTACAAATTATGGACATTTCATGTATTTTCAGAAACTGAAGATAAAAATGATGTGAAATCCCAATGTGAAGTTAAACAAAAAAGGAAGTCTCTATTACAGGGTTGTAAGCCAAATGTGATTAGAAAAATTTTGACATGAAGCCTAATATTCAAAGTAAATCCCTGAAATTTAAGCCAATGCTTGGGAACTTAAGTGTTAAACCATTTGGAACTTCGTTTTCTTGTCCATCCTATATATTCCACCAGGGATCTGATCAATACGTTGTGGGGAAACTGAATAAATACCTCTTCCGATTTTCTGTTTCTCTTACTCTCTAACTTTTGGTCTTTATCCCAGTTTCTGTCTCTGTAGTACACAATTGCCATTCTAAATACAGGTGTGCGTGTGTGCATGCACACACACACACGCACACTCCTGGGTTAATGAGCCAGGCAATGATTTAGAGAGGTAAGGCTGGGACTTCCGGTCCAGATGGCAACAGAAGTAAACACAGCTCGCCTCCTTGCACAGCATCACAATTACAACTGAATTATAGAACAACCATCACTCAGAACCATCAGAAATCTAGTTGAATGGAAGTCTGACAACTAAGAAATTAAAGAAACCACATCCTTCCAGACTGGTAGGAGGTAGGAAGACACAGAACAGGCTGGTCCCACATCCATGTGTGGTGGATAAAAATTCAGAAGGGGTATCTTGGGAGTGAGGCATCCCAGACCCACAAGAGGCACCCTGGCCCAGGGTTCCAGTGCCAGGAAAATAAGTCCGCATAACTTCTAGCTACAAAAACCAGTGGGGATTGAGTCAGTGGAAGAAATTTATGGAGTCCCAAGCAATTCCCCTTAAAGAACCCACACACAGACTTACTCAATTCACTCTCTCCGAGCTTCAGCACTGGGGTAGCAGCTTGAAAGACCCCAGTGGCATACAGGGAGGAGCTGAAGTGTCTGGCATTAAGGCACAAACTGGGGGACAGTTTTCTCTCAGACAGAAAGGTGGGCAGAGGCCATTGTCCCTTTCTGAGCCACAGAGCTGGTAGGCCAGTGTCATATCTGAGACTCCATCAACCTGGCTAACACTGTTTGCCCCACCCTGGAGATCCCCAGAGACTCCTCCCACCCGATTTATGGGTCCACCCAGCTGTTAACAGTGACTTTTCCATATGAATGGATGATCTCGGGCTATGCTCCACAGCTTCCTAAATCCTATCAAACAAGCAATAGCTGGCCTCAATGAGCTCCCAGCCCTTGTACCTCTTGCTAAGTGCCCCAAGCTCTGTATTGGCAGCAGCCTAGATTCACAGTTTGGCTTTGCCTGGGAATCTCCAAGCCTAGCACAAGTAGCAGCCATCTCAGACTGCTTTACAGCTTAGACAGAGTGGCCCCAGGAAAAACATAGGTGGGGACTGATCTTGGCCTGCACCACCTGGGAAATCCCACGGCCCACACACCCAGTGGACAAGTGCAGACCACATCAGGACACCACCATCCTGCCCTGCACTGTTGATCCTTGACAAAGGGCAGAGGTCGGTGGTTTGTGGTCACAGCCACTCTTTGCAGCTGACTGCCTGGGTAAATCCCTCCCACTGACCTGCTAACGGCAATCAAGGTTCAACTACAAAAGGAGGGTGTACTCAGCCTACATGGAGGGCACAGCTCAAGTATCCAGCTTGGGTGGTAGGGGAGGCTGTGCCACTGGACCCTACAGGACACCTACTGCGTTAGGCCACACTACCAAGACAGGGAGTCAAAGCAGCTCTAACTAATATATAGACACAAAAACAGGGAGGCTGCCAAAATGAGGAGACAAAGAAATATGGCCCAAATGAATGAACAGATCAAAATTCCAGAAAAAGAATTAAATGAAGGCAAGCAGTCTATCAGACGCAATTTAAAACACTGGTTATAAGGATGTTCAAGGAACTTACTGAGGACTTCAACAGCATTAAAAAAGATCTAGTCAGAAACAAAGTGTTCACTAATTGAAATAGAGAACAATTTTCAGGGACACAACAGTAGAGTGAATAAAGCCAAGAATCAAATTAATGATTTAGAGCATGAAGAAGCAAAAAACAAGCAATCAGAACAACAAGAAGAAAAAAGAATCCCCCCAAATGAGGATAGTGTAAGCAGCCTGTGGGACAACTTTAAGGATTCCAACATTCACAGCATATGGGTGCCAGAAAGAGACGAGAAAGAGCAAGAAATTGTATATTTATTTGAAAAATAATGAAAGAAAACTTACCTCATTTGGTGAAGGATATAGACATGCAAGTCCAGGAAGCATAGAGAGTCCCAAACAAGATGGATGCAAAGAGGCCCACTCCAAGACATATCATAATTAAAATGCCAAAGGTTAAAGAGAAAGAGAGAATCTCAAAAGCAGCAAAAGAGGTTAGTTACGTACAGGGGAGTTCCATAAGACTGTCAGCTGATTTCACAAAAGACACTTTGTGGGTTCGAAGGGATTGGCAAGAAATATTCAAAGTAATGAAAGGCAAGGACCTACAGCCAAGATTGCTCTATCCAGCAAAGATATCATTTAGAATTGAAGGGCAGATAAAGTACTTCCCAGACAAGAAAAAACTAAAAGAGTTCATTATCACCAAACCATTATTATATGAAATGTTAAAGGGACTTACTTAAGAAAAAAAGATCAAAACTATGAACAATAAAATGGCAAAAAGTACATATATATCAGCAATTGAATCTATACAGCAAATTAAGCAAACAAGAAGAAGAGAGGCAGAATCATAGATCCGGAGAGGGTTTTGGATCGTTGCCTGAAGGGAAGGGGATGTGGGGGAGGATGGGTGAAGAGGTGAGGGCATTAAGAAGTACAAATGTGTAGTTACAGAATAGCCATGGGGATGTGAAGTACAGCATAGGAAATGGAGCAGCCAAAGCACCCATATGCATGACCCATGGACACGAACAGTGACGTAGAGATTGTATGAGCGAGTGGGGGATGCTGGGTGGAGACGGGCGAAGGGGAAAAATTGGGACAAGTGCAATAAGAAAATCAATAAAAAATCATTTTAAAAAAATAGAGAGGTGAGTGTAGGGGGACAGACCATGCTAAGAGAGGTGAGTCACATCTCTGCAGATAAAGCCCCCTCGTATGTACATATGTAGGAGGGAGTGGGCAGCACGCACTCATTTTTTGCTGCTTTTCTCCTGAGGTGCTTCTGTGGGTATTTATTTCAGTCTGCAAGAGGCAGGCAGGTGGGGAGGGAAGACAATGTCCAGTATAACTGGGCTAGTTACCTGTGGCCACAGGTTACACTCGCAGAGTTGTCCTTCCTGACCATTCTATCTAGTTTATTTCTCTGGCTGGTAATTTACATCTCTTTTTAAATCTGCCATTCTTCTCCAAACTGACAGATTTTCTCTTAGCAATGACAATTTCTGTAGCATCTGCAAAGGTGGAAAGGATCTTTAACTTTAATAGATATTTGCAGAACCAAAATTTTACTTGCTTCATTTCAAATGATAAGCCACCTATGCTTCTATTTGTCTGATTTTTTTTTAAATTCTCTGCTTTATTCCTGGTTAAAGTCATGAGTTCTCTAATGAAGTTGATCATTCATCCTCATCCTTAAACACATGTGTGCGTGTGGGATAGCACTTCCCTTCTTAACTCTAAATTGTTTTTTTTTATTAGGTATACACCCCGCACATATGTGCCCTTGAGAAGAGATGGGTGCCAAAATCTACCACACGTAGAAAAAAGTAATTTGAGAGAAAATTATTGTATACATTTGCTTAGAATCCAAGAACTTTACATCGAGGTGGGTCATCACAGTTCAACTATTCTATTCAGTACCTCCCCCTTCCTTGCTTCCTGTCGTACTCACCCAGATCCGTAACACATTAGAGTCAATGGGGAAATTCAGGGCATATTTGCAGGGTATTTAAGATCATGTATATCAGCCACAAAAGACAACTAGTCGTTTCCATGTTGAACCTTGAATCACAGATGGCTCTGCTTTTCTAAATAGTCAGTCACACGCTTTGAGTGTCATTTTTCCAGGGAGATGGAATGTAAAGAGACAGAACTGGAATTTTTTTATTTGGTTAAAATAAGGAAGTGGAGGAGTTTATCAACAGACTGAATCTCTTTAGGCAAATCTTTTTCTTTTTCTTTTTTTTTTTTTTAAGGTAATGGAATTGTTTCAGATCCACGTGAAAGGAAAACATTAGAGAACTCCATCGCAGGCCCATTCCGCCAACCCCTTGCCTTTGGCTGTCCGAGAAGAGACTTCAACTCATTACACAAACCTGCACTGTGAACCTACTCTGTGTCGGGCCCAGAACTAGGGGTTGGCAAGAATAGAACATAGTCATGCCTCTAGAGAGCTCCCTTTTGGAAGGAAAAACAAACACATGGAATAATAATTAAAATGCCACGTGCTGAGAAGTACAACGGATATCTGCAAAGGGTGCGGGGCTCATGGGCCACGTCTTCCGGTGAAGTGGGGGAAGGCTTCCCAGAAGCAGCAGCGCATACAGAGAATAAAGAACTCCGCAAAATCTGTGCAGGCGGGTCTTACTTCTCCCTCCTCATTTCCCAGAATAATTCTAAATACAGAAGCCCAAAAGCATATTTCTTTAGGATGATTCAACAGCTGCTCCTAACAGCATCTTGAAGGAAAGCAATTAACTTGCAATTGTCCTTTATGACTTTGCTCGTCCACATAATTAAATCTTCTTAACATACTTATTTCACAGTATTTTATGAAGAACGATAATGCTATGTTACTGGATCCTAATGATAATATAATTTGCTACCAGTTTCACATGCTTTGATGTATCCTTTCAAAAAATTTTTCCAAAATACAATTTTAATATGATGTTAAAGCCTTCTCCCCAAAGATACTGGTGCTTATCACCATTTCATGGTGGGGAAATATCTTAAAAGGTTTGCCTTAGATTCCTCTTTTCAAGGAAAATATAAAGGTCTATGTGGATATACTAAAAATCTCATTGGTACCCCAAAAATTACTCCTAAGGGATTTTGTCAGGGTTTCCATTTTGCTTTAAATATGATTATTGTCACTGTGCTATCTTTATTATACTATGTAAATATGTATGCACACATACATACACATATATGCATACTTCCATATGTGTAAATCTTTTGTAGGTATTCTATTGTTTTATATGTACACATATATAAACATACACATATGTAGTTACATGTGTGATATACATATACAATATGTACATGTACAAGGGGGGACCAGAATTATCTTCTGGAGAGCAGGCCCCTTGGAGTCCAGGCTTCTCCCACTAGGGAATGTTCTAGGAACCCATCTGTATCAGTGTACTAGCTGGCACTGTTGTGAGAGGCTGCATTCAAGTTCAGTGCATTTTTTCTTAAGACTCTTTCAATACATTGGCCCATTTCCTGATGGTGATATCTGAGAGCACCTGCCCACACCATGCTGAGTGTTCAGCAGTCACTGGCCAAAAACAGCATGACCCCCATGCCCTACCCCTGCTATTTACCCCAAGTGACTTTTTTTGTTCATTTCCCCAAATGAAAAAAGTCCTCAAAGGGAAATGTTTTGTGGATGTGGAAGAGGTGAGACCAAAAAAAAGGCAGAAGCACTAAAAGGCATCAAAATCTACGAGTTCAAAAACTGTTTTGAGCAGTGGAAAGAACACCTTGATAGGTGTGTTGTAGCAAATGGACAGTACTTTGAAGATGACTGAAGTTTAAACATGTAAGAATCAATACACAACTTTTTATAAATAAATCCCAGGTCTTTTGGGCCCCCCTCACACATATATGGGTAAACGTGTATATGTGTGTGTGTGTGTGTGTGTGTGTGTGTGTGTGTGTGTATGCCTATACCTACAATAAAGAGGATTTTTACCTCCCCTCAGCTCTGTGCCTTACAAGCATCAAAAATTACTTCTCTTCAATCCCTTCCCTGAAGTCTTTATGTGCCAGGACAAAGACATTCAGCCCTGAACACGGTCTCCTCGGAGTTGTGTGTTACGAGGCAGCACCCCGACTCTCTGCTGCAGCACCCTATATGGACGACTTAAAGTCACTTTTCTGAGAGTGAGCAGGGGTCCATTTATTTCACTTGCTTTCACTGCCACTGTATGCATTTTGAGGCTCTGTTTAATCTAGGTCTGAGTGGCAGAATAAGCATTACAATTAAGCAAACTGGCCCCAATCCATCGTTATTTGTATAACGTGTCCCCTTCTACGCTCATATCTCATAGGACGGTTTCCTTTGAACATCCCAACCTACTGCTTTCTGGGGTGGATTAGAACCATTGCTTGGTGTACTCAGTGCTTCAAGGGATGACTTAACATTAACACTGCCCTTATAGCATTCCTGTTTTCAGTGCATTTTTTAAACAATTTTTAATTTTATTTTGATTTTTCATTTTAGAGAGGGGAAGGGAAGGAGAAAGAGAGGAAGAGAAACATTGATGTGAAAGAGAAACATCAGCTCGTTGCCTTACACACATGTGCTGACTGGGGACCAAGCCCACAACCCAAGTATGTGCCCTGACCGAGGATCAAACCAGCAACCTTTCAGTCTGTGGGATGACACCCAACCAACTGAGCCACACCGGCTAGGGCTTCAGTAACTAGCCAGCTTTTATAACTAGAATCCTATTTATAACCCCAAAAGTTTAGGTGAAGAAGCTTAAGATAATCCTCCCTTAGAAGTCTGGAGATAAGCTTTAAAAGCTGTACTAAAGGCTCTGCTATAATAACTTTGAACCATAGTTACGTTTGGAAGGAAGGAAAGCCAAAGATTTGCCTTAGGTGACCACCAGTCCCTCATGGGACTGAGGCCAAAGTCTCTCTTTCCTCACTCATCACAACACGCTACTTCTTTCCTCTTCGAATGCATATCTGCCACACAAAATTACAACTTCAGGTGCTGAGCCAGAGCTTACGTGGTACCTTCTTCTAGTTCACAAATATCACCCACAGTTTGCTTCACATTTCCCTTTAAGCGGGTTTTAAGCTCAAGCAAGCTGACCAAGGTTGTACCAAGAACTTCTGTTGGGATTTTTTACTTTTTTTTTTTTTTTGTTACACCATTATCATTAAAGGTGAATGCAGAAGTATCCATCCAAGCACGTCATTCATCTGCGCAGGGGCTCAATGAAAGTCAGGCTGTATCATTCTTTAAATACCTCGGCACTCAGAGTTGCCTGTGCTCCTTTGTCATTAGCCATAAACCACTGGGATTTCCCAGTTCTGCTCTGTATCGCTGGCTACCTCGTTAGAATAGAGGTGCATGAATGTAATTAGGAACCTATTCGTTAAAGTCACGCAGGAGTGCAGATTGCACACTTTACAGAACATTTTGTCTTAAGAGAGGAGGTTGGTTTTTCCAAAAGCCCACCTCACATGCTTTCATGCTCCTAAACACTCACGGTCCAGCATGCATATTAAGAGAAAAATGCGATTTCTAAGAGTGCTCTTCTCTATTTTTTTTATAGTCTATGAACATGCAATTGCTTTTTAAAGACAGAAATGTTAAAAGGAAGAGTACCAAGCATTCAAGACCTACCACCAAGTTCAAATGAGAGTGGAAGCTTTGGTTTCATTGCAAAGAATTTCCACATAATGGAGAGTTATTGAAATTTCAGCACTCTCTCCCCCTCATCATCCTCCATCAATCATTTGTCAGCTCCATCACAATATCCCTTATTTTCTTGCTCTTGTTGCCTCCTTTCTACTGAAGTCCTCATTGTCCAGAGAAAAAGTAGAATAAACAGTTCTCAACCTTGAAGTTCTAAGTGATGGCCTGAGATTTCTTTTTAAATCAAACCTTGGGGATATTCTTTTAAGATTTCATGGATTGGTTTTACTCAATAGAACGTGTTTGCCCCATACTTTTTTCTTGAAGTTTGACATATCTGTAGTTTGTCCACACTAGAATTTCCTTTGAGATGCTATTTATAGCACAGAACTAGATTCTCGGTTGTTTTAAGCTTTAATATAACAAAGGTTCATAATATCCTGCAAAAACACTTATGAATTTTAGTTCTGTCACATAAGCCAGTGGACTTCTAAACCTCCTTTTTGGTTCCAGTTCCCCCCAGAATCATCTACCCAAAGTACCTCTGATGTCATTCTTCTATGCAAAACTTGATTGGCTCCCCACTGCCTGTTGCACAAAATCCAGACATTCAAGTTGAGCGCTTATGGGGCTTCTGAGCTGCACTAGAATGCATTGCTTTTACAAAAATAAACTTTCTCTACTTCACACCATAAGGCCTCATATGTGTTTGTGTGTGTGTGTGTGTGTACAGAGTCACATCACACAACAGATAGAGAGACTATTTACACTCATAACACAATCCTGAAATCTACATGATTTATTTTCCCAAGGAGGCCATGTTTAATTACAAATTGTATTCTGAACCAAGAAACTTGTACAGAATAAATTACAGACATGCCCACAGTGATAAGTTAGAAAATAAACGAAAGATATGTATCTTAGGACTCCTGGATATAATAAAGTTATCCACATCAAATAAGACATGTCATCAAATACTGTTACTGGCATTTGGTGTCCTTGGGTTCCCCAAGATAGAAACCAAAAGGAACCACCAGAGAAATTTTATTACACTTACGCTCCAGCACAAAGGAGGCAGCACAGAGGAAATCTGAACAGACTCGGGGGCTGGCTCTGCTTAGCTGCTTTTGTTAGCTGGGCACAAAGTAGGCTCGTGCAAAAAGGTGAGTTTGTTGAAAAAGGCAGGCTTGCGGGGTTTTCTATTCCAGGGTCAGGTGACTTCCTTTTCCAGGTGTGTTGCCTGGTAACCATGTTCCTGAGCTGTGAGAACAAGATGGGCATACTCACCACCGCCAGCCCCGGAAGGACATAGAGCTCAGACCTTGATCAACTGCTGTGCATGCAGGTCAGTAGCATCAACATCTGCAAGGAAGCAGGCAGTGAGAAGGGAGATAAAAATCAACTACCTCTGTGTTTTTTTAGAAGGGAGTGGAGGGGTGGTGACATTCTTGCGCTCAGCTTATTCGACATTTCTTCTGGCCACCTGGTCTTAACTTGGCTTCGTGGCCACCCAGTGTTTTTCTATCTCCAGCCCTAAGTCTTGTACTGTCTCATCAAAATGATAGATTACCTAAGGGACTTACACATATATAGCACCTAAGACAATCTATTTTACTTAAAATACTTACCTACTCTATTTTCTACAATATTTTATCTAAAATTAATGTACCAGACTATCACAAAGACTAAATTGCTCCTTAATAACAATAATGCTCATATCCTAAGAATTTAGAAATACTTAGTTGAGTAATTTGGAGTGCTCAGGTTTCTCTAAGAAAGAAGCCCAAAGAAAATTGGAGTCCTTTCTTACGATAAATGTTCTTGCTTTGAGGAAGTATTCTAATTCATCCTAGCGTCTTTAGAGATATTTTCAGGAGGATGTGCAACATGCTTTCATATGTGTTATATTGTTTCCACCACCGAAAAGCACTTTTTTCTTTACATAAGAACTGTTCTGTCATTAACTCATTATACTTTGTCTTTTTAAAAAATTAGTAGAAGCTAATTGAGGGAAGACCACCAAGAAAAAGTGGATTTTACTTGCTTAACATTTTTGACACTAGTCTGGGAGGAGTAATCTTCCTTAGAGACTCATTTAAATTTTTTTCATTAGTATAGACAGTTTAAAAATAATTCTAAACCATCTCATATCTGATAACGGAAGCTCAGAGCAACATCCTCTAAGTGTCTTCTTTGACTGAGCAAGAGAGGCACAGGAATTTAAGATTTTTGTTAAATAAGAGTCAAGAAAAGATCAGAGCCTTGATAATGAAAAGTGTATTCATTAGGTTTCTACTCTTTGCCACAATCTAGTTTTAATATTAGGACTGCTTGTTCAAATACCCTCTCTCCTTCATACCTCTTAAATACCGATCAAAAGAACCCAAGGATGAGATGGTAAATTAGTGCAATGCCTTTAGAAAACTGTTTGGCAGCATATACTAAAGCTGAAATTATGAATGCCTTATGGCCCAGCAATTTCACTCCTAAGTATATATCCAACTCAAATACATGCACCCATTTATCAGATATACCCTGTTAATAGGTTGTTCACAGCTAAGCTATTCATAATGGCCAAAAAAAAAAAACAGAAATATCCAAATTCCATCAAGACTAAAATTGATAAATAATGTATATTAGCACATTACTCAAAATGAGGATGATCAGCAATTATATGCAGTATGACGACCCTTACCAACATACTGTTCAATGAAAGAAGCCAAATACAAAGAGTGCATAATGAAGAATATCTTTAATATGACCAACACATGACCAAAGGCACAAAAACAGGCCAAAGCAGCCTATGCTGTCAGAAGCTAACATTACAGTTATGTTGGTGGGGAGCGGACCTAGGAGCCAGAACAGAGACTGGGGGCCGGGGCAGTTATGTGGTGCCGATAGTGTTTGGTGTCTTGCTTTAAGTGCTGGCCACATAGGTGTGCTCAGTTTGGGGAAATTTAATTAGTTTTATACTAAGTCTATGCCTGCTTTTCTGATACATGCATATTTTAATTTCATAACGTTTTTTAAAAATGGACCCAGGAAGTCAAAAGCACCTTTCTGCTGCCATCAATGTGACCCTTTAAGGATTTTAAGGTTTTCTAAACATCCCAGTAAGAACCAAATGGAAATATTATACCTAGGAAGCACCAGTCAGCCACCATTCGATCAACTGAGTTAAGGTACTTTTTGCTTTTTTTTTTAAGGTAAAGACCTGTCAGAAAACTGAAAATAGAAGTAAGTTAATATCTCAGATTACACTCAGCACCAAGTAGTCTATTTAAAAGTTGCCTTCAAAACAGTTCTCTAAAGGAGTACTTACGGTACGCCACTTCAATCTTTAAATCAGCCCTAATTCTTACGAAGTAGCAAACTGATGAAGAGCTAAGTTTCATGGAGAATCTCAAGAGGTCAAAAAAGTGATCGCTTGTCTTCCTCTGGAAATTTGCTGTGGCTTCATCACCCTGAAAATATGTTTCTCCACCCTCACCATCACTTCCCCAAAATTGTTTTTCTTTAACGAGTCAAATATGCAGAAAAACACATTCTTACCAACTGTCCTGCCATTGTGCCATTGCTGTAAAATATACTTCCCAAGACCAAGACATGAACATGCTGTCACAGTAACAGCTGGAAACTTGGACGACATTCGCAAGTGACTGTGCTGAGACTTTAAATCTGGACTTTCTTCAGACGCCAAATAGCATGTTTCTGGGATCACACTGTCTTCTTTTTAGGAGCCAGACATACAATGTCTTTGCTCAGGGAGTTCCACAGGGACAAGATATAGAATAAATCATAAACATTCAAAGAGGAGAGCGTGTTGATGGGTCTGATTTCTGCTCACTGAGAAACCAAATGCTCAGACCTGGGAAAGAACTCTAGCTTCCTTCTTCATGGGAACAAATGCAAACTATCTCTTCTGACTGGTTCCTTCTCTGTAAATGCCCTTTTCCATTCACTTCTAGAGGGTCCAAGGACACAGGCTAAACTGCTACAACACAGCATTGTTTATAGCCTTTGAAATGTCATTATTTCTCCAAATGACCTCTTGACTACCTAAAGGATATATGAGCCAAACCTGAGTATAAAAATAATGATATGCCTAAAGCATGTCACACTCTTGAGAATACATTCCTCTCAACTTCACAGATGCTAGGAGCATTACTATTTGGAAAGAAAATTTAGATTATTTGTATTAAAGCCCTTATTGAACAATCAAATTAAAAGACTTGGCTAAGGGAACACAATTAATTAAAGCTTAAGCTAAGACTAGAATCCAGTATGGCTAATTCTTAGGCTAATACTCTTTGTATTAAAAAGATGCCTTTTAGTCACAAGAAATCACATGAATGAGTGACAGTCTAGTTTTGTGGATTATGCACTGCTACTCAAGCAAAACCCGGAATCCTAAGTCACAGAAGGCAAAATAAAACTCTTTATGAACTGGACAGTCTTCAAGGAAGTACATGATCCAGGGGAGACGACCAGCCCCATTGACTCACACAGTTGTATCACATAGTGAACACCAAGAAGGAAGTACAAGGAAAACAGAGCATGTACAAGTTTTCTTTTTCCATCCTAATAAAACCCTTATGTTCTAACAGTGAAGGTCAAGAAAGGGAGAAGCATCAGCCTCCCAATTTCACCAGAGAAAATGGAGGAACTGAGTCCATCGAAGATGGACTTCTTCAAGGACCTAAAGAGTTGGTAAGAAAAGAAAGGAATTTTCACTCATTTTTCATTCATCCACCACATTTGGTTTCATGCCTGCCATGTCTAGGTGTGGCGCCAATCAGTGGAGACTCACAGAGGAAATGCACAAGTCCCCACCGTCAGGGAGCTGGCAGTCAATCCAGCAGACAATTGTCAAGCAATGTGGTGAGTGCCGAGGTAAAGCATGACAGCCGAGGAAAAGGGGTTTATAGGGGGTGACGACTGAAGGATGGAGGGAAGTGGAAGGGAGAAAAGGATGAGAGAACAATTAACGCTAAAAAGATCTTACTAAGGATGACTAGTAAAAATATGGGAAATTGCATCTTTTCTTCTCGGAGGGACTTTTCTACATCCTGACTAGTTCAATGGTTCCCAAGTATGGTCCCAAAGCTAGTGAATCAGCATTACCTGAAAACGTGTTAGAAATATAAACTCTTGGGTCCTGACCCAGAACTACAGAATCAGAAACTTAGAATAGGCCCAACAATCTATGTTGTAACAAGCCCCCGCCAGTGATTCTGATGTGTGCTAAAGTTGAGAAACCACTGTACTAGATAAATCAAAGTGAACTTGGGTGAATAAAAGCCCATATGTTCAAAGTTAAGAGCAGGTCTGGTCTGATGCGTCATGTAACTATAGCAACCTGAGAAACAATCTTTTGTCAGACATGTCCTAATTTACTGTTCAGAAATTACAGTTCTCTACGTTTGCAGGCCTATGGACTCTGAATTTGCTAAGGTCAGCCCTACAGATGACTAATATTTCTGAAGTAAATGCTTTGCAGTCTCTCTGGAGTCGGGTGTCTTGACTGAGGGTCAACATGGAGAAACCTTCAGGAGGCAAAGGAGTGTCTCACAAAGCAAACCACAGCATCCACTGATGGGTCTCATAGGGCCTGCATGGCTGATTTGCAAGCCACGTGGTTTCTGATGTCCAGGGTTTTTCTTCTTGCTCTATATTCCCTCTACAGGAAAGGCTTTCTACTTCCAGTTAGCTACAGTTGAGCTCAAGGATCTAGCGTGCTAGCTACATTCTCTAAGTGTCTAGACTTTACGCCTCTTGGTTCAACTTCTCGAGATAAAGAATTGGATTGTCCTGATTTGGCTCAATAGTTCACTTAGTTGTGGGGGGACACAAAGCAGACAGGGCAGAAGAGAAGGCTGAGTACTGACTTAGAAGAGGTTAAGACTTTTGCAAGGAGCCAATACTCAGAAAGTGTAATACAGTAGAAATTATCCATTTGGCCCCCTGAGCATGCCATCTAACTTCAGGGGTCCCTGGAGCAGTAAAGTAAAAGTTAATATCCTGAACTTCTGTGAATCCCCATTAAATGGTAGGAAATCCATAGAAGAATGCAACTGTTTTTAAGAAGATAATTTGATTATGTATCAAAAACCGTAATTATATATATACCCTCCCCCTTAGAAATTTTAATTCTAGGTTTTTATCCTAAGGGAAAAAATAGGATGCATCCAATGAGAAATAGCAAAAAAAAAAAAAAAAAAGTCACATTATTGTTTCTTCCATAGCAAAATTTCAAAAGGAAATTGTCTAAATATCTAGAAATAAGGATTTTTATTAATGAAAGTTATTTATTTTTCCTTCAAAAAATCCATCAAGCTCTCTTCTTAGTGAACTTATTCTCCTTCATGAAAAGTATCAGTGAGCCTGGACATTGTTTTGATACTGGCACAAGGGAACTGCAGGCAGACAGCCTCCCACATGCTGCCCTTCCTGTCTGGGCTGCAGACACCATGATGGCCAAGCCGCAGCTGCCAGATGAGCCCTTCCAGCCGCAGCTCCCCTCGGCTCCTGCCCACCCCTAACTGAACATGGCTGCCCCCCTCTCTCCTCCACGCCTACAGAGGTCTCGGGATAGCAGGGTCCGAGGCTGCCTCCTCGCCTCTATGCTCGGATCCAGTAGCAGGAAAGTCCATGTCTTGAGCTCTGAAGCTTAACTAGAACAAATTTTAGTCCTTCCACTCAATAATTCAATATAATTTGCATAACACAGACAAAACAGTTCTAGCCTTTGACTTGACATGAAATATTTGAGTTTCCATGTCCTCTCTGTTAACAGAGAAGAGCAGAACAAGCTGGAATGTTAATAAGACAGAATGCAATACATCTTTTCTTTAAAGACAATGTCCAAGAAAGGCTACGGGATGATAGCATTAGAGCAAAATAGCTAGAATTCATAAAGAGTGATTTCCCAACCTCAAAATCTCCTCCTCTATCAGAGTGTTTTTAAGGGGGCATGAAACTAAATTTGAATGATAGTTCTTAGTCTATTGCTAAGAAGATAAACTTGAATTTTCTTTACTATAAATTCAGGACTTTAACTGGAGACATGGGTAACAAACCCAGAGGACTGTGTTAAGATCTGGCAACAATGTCTTTAAAAGGTCAGAGCAATTTACATCACACTCAGTGTTTGCAATTTCTTAATAACCCTAATTCACCACATTTGCCGTGAGTACATGACTCTAACAAGGACATCTGAATTCAATATGACTGACTTGGCTGAGGATCTCTCAAATATGATCAGCATTAAACTCGCCCCTAAAAAGAATATGAAGAGCATAAGGAAGAGTATGCAGCTCATTGGTGTGGTGAACCAGAGGGTCCCTCTTTCACGCCTTCTTAGCCTGCGTGTTACTGACCTCAGACACACACTATCCCTAAGTTTCTTCTTCTGCATAAAAGGAGGAAACTTCAAAAGAGCCAACAAATAAAAGTTTGGAGCTGTTCTAGCTGAAATAAAAAAGACAGCAGGAGAATTCTGTTATTCAGTCTCCTCTTTGATTCTTTTGATTTCTTCTCTGTTTACATAGATGGCCATAGATAGACCTGGGCAGAACCCAAACGCTCTGCAGAACCCAGAGCGACAACTAATGGGCTAAGTGATTTCTAGCCCCACTTGCCATAACATGGTTCACTTCTACGTGTCTGTGACATCTCCGTAAAAACAGACATTGGTCACACTGGTACCTTGCATACAGTAGGTGCTTGACGAGGGCTGAGTAAGTCAAACTTGAATTGTATGTTTGCCCAGCAATCTAGTAAAACCTTCAGAACAGCAGATATTTCTAGGACTTGGCTCATTCATTTTTTTAGCAAACAGATCAAATTACAAACCAATATCAACAATTAAGGGACCCCTTAATTAATTGTATGATTTGGCTCCCATTATTAGTCCAAGGAAGCCACCAGGTCCTTCCCTATCTTACCCACTCTCATAGCTAATTGACTGTAGAGCAGCTTCTAAAGCAAAGTCAACAATCTGGGGGTGTCGAGACATGAAGCACCAGGAATTGAGGCCACCTCTCTTTGGTGGCTGTCACTGTTAGATGTAAGGCTTATGAACTGCCCACAGCAAATTCCCACCTTTGACTGGAGAAACAGAAAAAGTGAGCTATTAGGGCAACAAAGTGGCTAAGTCAGATGCACAGAGAGGAGCAGAGGCTGGAGGCAGAGGGAACTGCAGCAGCGTCTGGGGCCCCGTCCCTGGAGCAAAGCCATGGCCCTTGGGGTCTGCCAGTGACCGTTAGGAAGTCCCTTTTCAGCTCAAGGCAGCTAAATTACAATGTATCAAGCAACTAACAAACATATAGGGTATTAACAGATGAATAAGGAGTCCTAGACCAGAAATGTCTCTAGGAGTGAATTTATAGACAATCATATCCAAGGGCAGACAGAAGGTGGTAAACCTTCTCACACCCAAGTAGCTACAGTATCCAGTTTGCCCCAGAAAGCCCAGCTCACTCACTCTGCCCCAGCACACCGTACAGTGAGCTCCCCTGTCATTGCTGAAACTGCCCTGGGTTGGACAGTAAAGGGTGGGTCCCTTCCCTCAAGGCTACATCGGACTACCAGCCCCAGCTCTGCTGGCTGCTCCCTCCAATTCCATTGCTTTCACTTCTGCTTCTACTGCTGTTTATTATTTGCTGCCATGGATTTGGCAAAGTACTTGTAAGTGAGTGCAAATACCAGGAAGTGTGGAGCGAGGAGAAAGGTTAGAAAAAAATCCATAAAATAATTTAAAAATCCCTAAAGTGAAAAATCCATAAAACAGTACCAAATAGTAAACAATATCAACAATAACAAATGAGCTAGCACTTGTAAGGCACTATAAACAACTTTTGGAACACCATAAACTCTAAATATTAGAAATTACTATCATTATGCAGATAATAAGATTAGCTCAACAGCTATTAAAAAGTTAAAAGGCGTAAGATAAAAATTATAATTTATCTCAAGAACATGTAATTAAAAGCAAGAAATACTCCTTGATGCCAGCAATCTGAAGCAAATCTTATGAGTTCTTCCTGAAAAGTGATTTATCTAATAATTGCAATAGAATTATCCACCTTGCTTTTTTTGGTGTTTCATCAACAGAAAGGCAAGGATGTCATTGTAAATAGAATGCAAAACAGAACATGGTTTACCTTGAATTTTCCAGGTAGCTGATTTTTTTTTTTTTACTTTGATATGAAGGTGGTAAACAAAGGAACACAAATCAGAACTTACAAAGTTTCTCTCTTAACCCCATCAGAAGGAAGATTACTTTTCTTTACATTTAAAAAGGCAAAATTACCAGAAAGGAAGAGAGGAAAGTACAGAGAACATATGTATCATTACATCGTGATGATGCTAAAGAACAAAATTGTATCATCTCCTAAAGTAGTAAAAATAAGAACTGTTTTATCAGTAATACTTATCAGGAATCAGGAATATCCGATTCCTTCCCTTCTGCCAAGTAGCCTTGTGTTACACACATGAAGTCATCTTAAGTCCTGGGTCCTTTCAAACTCCAGTGTAGGATATATTAATAGTACACAAAAGTACCCAAGATTTCTACACCATCTTTCCCAAGAACACCAAGTAACCTCCACTCTTTCACAACATTCCTTGGAAGAGGCTCCGGATGGGCGCCATTACTTCTACTACATGGTGAGAGGAGTTGCTCCAGAACAGCTGAGCAAACTACCCTCTAACACGGTGGCTGGACTGGAGTTACAACCCTGTCATTCTTGTTATTACCTAGTGAAGGGAAAAAGAAATATGGGGAGAATATCTCTGGGAAAACGGGTGACTTAAATTGCTTATTTACACGTTATAAAATGGTTTGCGGGCACTCTTTTAACACAAATAATCAAGCATGGTACATTGCAATTTCACTTTTGTAAGTGTAATTTTGGTGTAGAGGTGTGTGTTGTAAAAATGGAATTATACCATCCATATTGTTTTATGATCTGCTATTTTGGGGGAGCAGCATATTGTAAACAGCTGCCACCCATCTATGTCAACATTTGCGATAGTTGCAATGCATTCTACTTATAAATATACCCTAATTTTTTACTTTTGGAAATTTATTTCCCAAAGCCAAGAATATGCTTCTTCGGAAGACACACCAAGGGACCCTTCACAAAATAATTAATACAGATTGGTTCCTTCAACAAATAACTTCCAGACACTCTAATAGGAATCTCCATCATCATCATCACACTCAAGCACCAAAAATTTAGGTAGACCATGAGCAAAAAAGCCAGTATTATAGTAGTGTGTGGTCAGCCATTCTTACAAACTGAAGTAACATTTTTCTAGAGATTAATTTGGTTAAATATATCCAAAGTCCAAAAACTGTAAATACCCTTCACCCCAAAAGTCCCCTTCTAAAAATTTATCCTTAGTTTGTATGTGACAAGTTACAGAGGTGTTTGTACAAGGATATTTACAGCAGGGTGTTAACAGTGAGAGAGAGAGAGCCATCTAGATACCCATGAAAAGAGAACGGTTTAAAGAAATTAAGATACGTCCAAAGTGAATACACTGAAGCCTTAAAAATGATCATACAGATTATGGAACATATTCCAGCTGTATTTGTAATTGATCATGTTTAAGAAAATATCAACATGTATGACGTACAGGCATTACAACAATAAAACCCAAAATATTATACTAGGAGTGATCCTCTCAGTGTTATCAGATTGCAGCAGGTTTTCTCCATGTTCACTGGATTTTCTAATTTATATTCAATGAACACAGAATACTGACCCAAAGTAGAAATGAGCATGTACATGTTTAATAGCATGTGGTGTGTATGCTGTTATAAAGCTAAAGAGAGAGTGGTCTTGGGGCCCCCCTCATCCTGAAGCGGAGAGGAGGATCGGGCACAGCCTCCCCAGCCAGAGCCTCACACTGGACCTTCCAGGGCACAGGGCAGTTAGCCTGGCTGAAAACCAGAGGGAGAAAGTGCGCTGGAGGGTGGGGGAAGCCTTGGAGATGGGACAGCGGAACCTAATCGAAGCAGTATGTGTGGCTCATGCGCAGCCCAGGGGGCAATTAAAAGAAGAAATAAAAGTGTCCATTAGACTTTAGTGTAGAGGAGTTCAATCTGGACCTAAGCTTGAGTTGTTTTGGTGAAAAGATGAAGGCAGAAGCCAGATGGTTGCAAGCTAAGGAATGAACAGGAAGCAAAAAAGTGTTGATAAAGGTAAACACTGTTGAGAGAGACAGACAGACGGACAGACACAGAGAGAGACAGAGAGAGACAGGAAGAGAGAGAGATGCAACAGGAAGTTGGATATTGGCTTATGAGGTTTTATTGGGCTGGCCAAAAAGTTTGTAGTGCTTAGTTGTCTTTAACTTCATCCAAAGCAATTTTGTTAGATTGTATTGTGACAGCTGTCATATCAGTGTAGATTAAAAATATTTATCAAAACTGGTAAATTTTTGTGTAGCCATTTTAATATTGAAGATGTAAGAAAATACACAGCATTTTCAACATATTATGCTTTACTATTACAAGAAAGATAAAAATGCAAGTGAAACACACAAAAAAGATTTGTGCAGTGCATGGAGAAAGTGCTGTGACTGATCGAAGTGTCAAAAGTGGTTTGCAAAGTTTTGGGCTCGAGATTTCTCCCTGGATAATGCTCCACAGTAGGATAGACCAGCGGAAGTTGACAGTGATCAAATTGAGACATTAATTGAGAACAATCAACATTATACCATGTGGGAGATAGCTGACATACTCAAGATATCCAAATCAATAAACTTATTGGTGAAAATGAAAAATGTGTCTTCTGTTGTATGGAAAAAGCCATATGGACTTTTTGGACACCCCAGTGTTTTCCAACATGGGACGGCCACAGGATGTTAACGGAGGGAAAAGCCCACGTAGAGGAAGAGGGAGGATTACTTAAAGATAGGAAAAGAAACAGAGGTGTGGGTGGCCACTTGAGCTTTCCAGTCGGGGTGGTGAGGAGGCATCCAGAATGGGGTTGGGGGGCTGAGCACCCCAGCAGACAGGTAAGTGACAGCCCAGGGAATCAGCCCTCCACTTCAACATGCAAAGCCAACTCAGAGAAGGAAGCATTTTTCACTTTCTTACAACTGAGCTGGTGAGGGCAGAAGAACCCGGGAAATGCTTGGTACAATCAGAAAAGGCGATGGAAATGAAACAGAGCTTGAGTACCTCACCTCTGTGTGACAACAAAACATTCTGCAAAATCTCTGTAACCTTGCCTAAAGAGAGGCAGATGGTATTAGAAAAAACACAAAGACAGCCATGCTTGAGCGATGGCCGGTTCGTTAGGAGGAAAGACAAACAAGATTTGGAATTTTCATCAAGAAAAAAAGAAAGACTACTGAGGAAAGACTACACATGTTTTACATTAGTGGCTTCTAGCTTTTCTGAATATGAAAATCTTTTTCAATATCAAAAGATGTTTGAGAACACATATAACAGTGTCTGAACATTTGATACTTATTGATTGGGAAAATACATTACGACAGAAGCATTCACAAGTTGAAACACTTCTAACATTAACTTGCATTTTGTCCATCTCAGCAGCATCTCCGTATCTTTGGTATGTGTATATTTACGTACGACATCACATATTAATGCTACTAGAGGCAAAGTTTGAGCACACGTGGCATTGCGACTCTCACGGTGCCTTTGACCTGCCAACCTCCATGCCACGCCTCCTGGGCTCAGGAATCCTCTGATCACATTTAAGAACCATTGCCCTAATGTATAAAACCTTAAACTGGATGATAGGCATCTCATCACCTAATACCCAAAACGTAGAACTGAAATATGAAACTTGAAAGAGGTATTTTAGAACATAAGTAGTCTTCTTGAAAGATATGCAAACATTACCTCAGAAACAGTTTAAGATAAAGAACAACTTGTTTCCAACATGTTTGTATAAGTCACTGGGTGATATTTCTTTAATAAGTTTTAAAGAAAAATTGCACTTGCAGAGGCTACAACCTTTGTGGGGAATTCAGGAGGTACCTCTGGGCTCTGGTGTGATGACTTCTTAGTGTTGCTGAGCCCAATACACTGCAAGCCTTGTCAGCATTGATTTTCACAGTTACATCTGGATCAGGCATAACATAGAGGCACACATATGCTCAAAATATCCTTGAAGAGTGAATGAACGAAGGAATGAATGAATCGATCAATCAATGAAAGCAAGTCATGGAAATTAGAACTCTAGAACTCCATGATTTTACCATCCTACAGATAATTTAAAATATAAAAATCACTTAAATGCAGAGTTCTAAGAATAAATTTCACCTGAATTTCCAGAAAAGGTAGAAACAACATATTGGAGTGAAACAGAATGATTTAGATTCACTTTTTTTGCGATGAAAATGCATTTTGGAATTTGCATATATACAACCCCAGTAAATTAGTTTTCTAGGAAAGCCCAGTCCGCTGTCCCTTCCCTGTCACTCAGGCAGATCAGAAACTGCCCATTCAATCCCCATGCGAACCTGCCTTTGAATGCAGTGACCTCCCCCTGGACTGCAGTCTCCGCAACTTACTCAAGAGCTTCTGGAGTAGCCATTCAAGACTGAAGAGCAGAACGAACAACATCATTACAACATGTGTGAACAACACATGTTCTAGAAAGTCTGCTTTTGGACTTCCAGCCAAGATGGAGGCATAGGCAGACGCACTGTGCCTCTTCTCACAACCAAATTAAAGACAACAAAGATTTAGAAACAAGAAAATAACCAGAACTCAGAAAATCGAACTGTTTGGAAGTCCAACAACGATTCATCCACACCGGTAAGAGGGGCGGAGTCACGGCAGGAGAAAGCGGACGTGCGGACGGGCACGCAGACAGCGGCTGGCAGCCCCCAGGTGCACAGGCAGCGACTAGCAGACCCCGGGCACCGGGCGGCAACTGTGCAGACCCAGTGAGGCCGCACAAGGTGGCTGGCTGACCGGGTGGTCCCACATTCACGCGCAGATAATCCAGGCAAAGGGGAAGCGGTGAAAGGAACTGGAATCTGAGAGTGAGTAAAGCAACCGCCATTATCTCCTCTCAGACCCCGCCCCCACGTACAGCGTCACTACCCAGCGACTGGGCTGTCCCGCCCTGGGGAACACCTGAGGTTCCACCCCTCACTACGTAACAGCCGCGACTAGACAAAACAAACAAACAAACAAAAAAAACCCCAGAAATGAAAATGGCTCAAACCGGAGAACAAATCAAAGCCCCAGAGCCAATTTATCTAAGCGATGAAGAGATTGCCAACCTATCAGATGCACAATTCAAAACCCTGGTGATCAGAATGCTTACAGAATTGGTTGATTTTGCTCACAAATTAGATGAAAAAATGAAGGCTACAATAAGTGAAATGAAGAAAGATGCA
>PVKU01003579.1:0-141616 GCA_004027475.1 Anoura caudifer | reverse complement strand
ACAAAAAATGAGGAAGAAACAAGAATTCAAAAAAGTCTGCTTTTGTCATCAAGAATAATGGGACCATTTTAGTCAATCAGTCAATAGATAAATAAAATTTTCAAAATTCAGTAAGCTGCAATGGAAAAGTCTGCACATTTTTTAATGAAAACACCAAGTACTGCGTAGTGTATTATTTGTTTTGTTTTGAAGAGGACCGTGCAGAGCCCAGTTTCTGGCTGTGGCTCAATGAATAGCTGTGTGACCTTGGTAAAATCACCCCCTCTGGCCCTCAAGTTCCCCTTTGGCAACATGTGAGGTGAGCAGAGTGATCGTTAATGTCTTCATAGGCTCAGACCCTTCAACGACTCTCTCACTTCTGAGAAATTTTATTTCTCGTCCATATGATTCTTTACATTAAGAAGAGAAAATGGTAAAAATTTTCCATTGTGGTTCACCAAAGACATCAGCCAAAACATCTCATTCATTAACTAAGCCCATAAAATGGTCCTGAACTGCTCCTGGAATTTTCACTACCTTTCCACATACAAAGACAAGATTGGAGTCACTACAGCCCAGTAACTTTAGATGCATATGTTTAGGAAAAAGCTAACTCATCTCTTATTTTAACATACAATTAGATGCGTCAGAATTAGCAAGCCCTAGAAGCACGGAGAAGATACCTAGAGTTATCCTCAGATATCTTAGAATTAGGACAGGGGCAGATAGATAACTTGACTTTCACAATTCACTGTGATAATTTCTAGGATAAAGCAAATTATATGCAGTTGAGTTACACATTACAGTGTGATTATTTGATTATGTCTGTCTCCCCCTAGATCACAGGTGGCAAACACAAGGCCCCCGGGCCGAACCCGGCCCTCCCCATTGTTTTATCTGGCCCAGCGCCTTGTTTCTACCCGGTGGCAGCGCCGAGCTCCTTGCCCCTAGTTAAGGAGTAGTTACATGCGTACAGTCCTAAAATCACATTCGGCCCTTTGAAGGCAACCACGAGGCTGATGTGGCCCCCAGTGAAAATGAGTTTGACACCCCTGCACTAGATTCTGAGCTCCATGAGAGCAGAGATCTAGATTTTTCTGGTCACTATTTTCCCAAGGTTGACACATGATTGGTGCTCAAAAAATATCTGTTTCATGAATAAAAGGATAAATGAATGGCCAAGTAACGGGAGTATAAAGGAAGTGAAACTCAGTCTACTTGAAACAGGCCCAGATGAGGGCAAGGTTAGAGGTCACACTCTTAAATCCATATTGCTTCCTTGTCTGTTGTTTTCCTCATTATAGTGAAGAAATAAAGAACGAAATTCATATGTTTCTAATTCCCTTGTTCATTCCAAAACACATTGTTAACATTATAGAGCCAGGGCATTTATAAAAATGGGTAATTTTCTATGTGGATCTCAATGTCTAAAACCTTCGAAATTTTGATCCACTCATCTACTGACGGGCACTTAGGCTGCTTCCAGCACTTGGCTACTGTCAATAGCACTGCTGTGACCATAGAGTCCTTTGAATTGTTGATTCGGGATTCTTAGGGTGTATCCCCAGCAGCAAAATCACTGAGTGAAAAGAAAGTTCCATTTTTAGTTTTCTGAGGAAACTCCATACTGTTTTCCGCAGTGGCTGCCCCAGTCTGCATTCCCACCAACCATGCACTAGGGTTCCCTTTTCTCCACATCCTCAGCACACTTGTTGTTTGTATTTACTAATGATGGCTATTCTGACGGGTGTGAAGTAATATCTCACTGTGGTTTTAAATTGCATCTCTGGTTGCTAGTGATGCTGAGCATCCTTTAATATGTCTGTGGGCCCTCTGTATGTGCTCCTTGGAGAAGTGTCTGTTTAGGTCCTTTGCCCATTTTTTAATTGGGTTGTTTGTCTTCCTGGAGTGGAGTCCTGTGAGTTCTTTATATGTTTTGGAGATCAAACCCTTGTCCGAGGTATCATTGGCAAATATGTTCTCATACATGCTCGGTTCCCTTTACATTTTGATCATGTATTCTTTAGCCATGCAGAAGCTTTTTCATATGATGTAGTCCCATTTTTTAAAATTTCACTTACCCTAGGAGATATATCAGTGAAACTATTGCTATGTGGGATATCTGAAATTTTGATTGGTACATTGACACAATGGAATACTACACAGCACAAAGAAAGAAGGAACTCCTACTTTTTGCAACAACAGCATGGATGAAACTGGAGAATACCATGGTAAGTGAAAAAAGCCAGTCAGTGAAAGACAAACACCATATGATCTCACCTATAAAATGAATCTAATGAACAAAATAAACTAATAAACAAAATAGAACCAGAAGCATGAAAACATGGAATAGACTGGCAGTGACCAGAGGGGAGGGGGAGGGGGGGAAGGGAGGAAAGAAGGGGGAGGGACTAGCTAAAGAGCATGTATGAAGGACCCACAGACATGGACAGCACTGTGCAGACTGACTGTGGGAGCTGGGGATGGGATGGGCAGGGGACAGCAAAGGGGGAAAAATTGGGACAACTATAATTGAATAACAGTAAAAAATCTTTAAAAAATAAATAAAATAAAAACTTTGATTTTATGTAAATAAAAAACAAACAGTCCGGATGGTAACCACTAGGACTTTCAGGTTTTGTTTAAGTATATGACATATTTTAGAAGCAACACCAGCAAAAAAAGGACAAAATATCACATTAAAAACCACTTTAGGTTTATTGCCATCAATTTTTTTGTATTTGCTAGTGGCTGAGAGCACAGATTCTAGAACCAGATCCATTCTCTCTGGGTAATGAGGCCTCTAGCCAGTTACTTAACCTCTTTCTGCATCAGTTTCCTCATGTGAGAAATAAAACAATACAGCTCCATAGAGTAGTCATGGACAGGAAATGAATTTCTGTGTATAAAACTCTCAGAAGAGTGCCTGTCACATGGTAAGCTGTGAGTGTTTGCTAAATCCATAAATGAACAAAATCAATATATTATCAGCCTACTCCATTCAGTTAGGGAAGTAAAGAGTATACGGTGGAAACAATTCTTTTGGAGTTACATTGGTGAAATTTTCAAAGAAGAAGATAATAGATTCGGAAAAAAAACAAATTAAAATAAATCAGCTGAACAGTGAGCTTGAAGATAAAAAAATTTTTTAGAACATGATCACATGAGCTGAAGCTAGACACTGAACCACTTTCGTTTCTCAACTGAAAAATTCCCCTGCAGGAAAAGGATGACTCAAAGTTAGAAAGGATATTAACTGTAGCGTGAGTTTTGAAATAGTGCATGAAGATGATTTTTAAAGGTATTAGGTTTGACAGAACTCAGTGAAAAGAAGTAAAAACCTATCCAGTAACTGCATCCATACAGTTTGAAAATACTGCAGAAAGAGCAGGCATGAGAGCAGTGCCCCTAACCCTGACCATGTACCACGATTACCTGGGGGGCTTGGGCAAAACTGACCCCCTCGAGATGCTGATTCATGAGGCCTGAGGTGGAATCTGGGCGTGTACATGTGCTAATTCTCCCAGTGATTTCTGAGTACAGCCAGGTCAGAATGAATGGATTGAACACTTGTTGCTGAGAGGTTTCTAGCCATGTGTGGCTGCATTGTTCCTACTGCCTTCAGCCTTGTCACCAATAATGATGTCACAAGTCCCAAAGTCATGAGACAGGGAAACGTGTTGCTTGACCAACCCAAGAGTCCAATACGGGCCACAAAAAATGAACCATAAATCTCCTGATAAACGAACCTGCCTTTGGGTTCAAAAGTCAAAGGCAAAATGGCGATAAACAGGTGCGATGAAAAATGCTTTCACAGCTCTGCAGTCAAAAACATTCCCCGGATGTTTTGCTGTCAGACACACAGCCTACTGGGTGATGCGGTGGTCTGCAAGCCGACACAGCCCCCACTCGACCCCCTCAGACCACCTCTAAAGCATCATGTCCTCACCTGGCGTTTCGCCTTACGAAGGAGTTTGTCTACACTCAGATCTGCCGAGTAGGCACCAGTGAGGCCAGAGTGTTAAAATGTTGGAATGTCTGATACCCCTTGGTAAACAGCTGCTGCTTACAGCCTCCTGCCATTTCAGCCCCTCGCCCAGGACCTCACCCCCTCCCCACACCAAAGCCAGGTCCCCATCTGGACGGGCTGCTCCCTGCGACAGCTGTACTGTTAATATTTTCAAAATAGAAACACCAAAAAAAAAACAGTAACCAGGGGCAGTCATTGTCTAGAAATGATATCAGAGGAAGAACCATGGAAGGTGAGCCTTGACACAAGAAGACTTGAGAGAGGACAGCGAGAGGAGGGACCTGAGCAGTGCCACCTTTAAACAGACAAACGGGCTCATGTGGGAAATGGACGGGATTTTCTCCATGGAGCTCCAGGGGGAGAAATCACACCCGATGATTGGAAGTGACCGTGAAGCTGACATCAGCTCCCTCAGAGGAAGAACGTTTGAACGCTGCGCGTCCCACGGCGGAGCAGGCGTGGTGAGAACAGGGAGCCGCCCAGAGCTGTGTGGAAGGAAGCCCGGACTGAGCGGATGATGCTTCCAAAGGCGCTTCTTCTCAGATGGTGAACTCAAGAGGCCCCCGGGTCCCAAATCGAAACGCTCCTCTGTGCCCTCAGTGGAACTATTTTTAATGCAGAGTAATTTTTAGACAGTGGTCAGTTCGCAGCAGAAGAGAGTTAACGGTACAGAGAGTACCCACGTACTTACTGCCCCCACATGGGCCCAGCCTCTCCTACCATTGCCGTCTTGCCCCAGAGCGGTACACTTGTCACAGTCGATGAGCCTGCATTCATTCATCATCACCTGAAGTCTGTGACTTACATCAGAGTTTACTCTTGGTGTTTTACACTCCGTGGGCTTTGACAAATATATAACAACATATTTCCACCATCATCAATGGAACCTTTTAAAGACGAGACCTCCTGCTCTCTACCCCAAACCTGTTAAATTGTAACATTTGATACCAATGTTTGGAAATGTGTGCATTTTAGAGCTCTCCAAGGAATGGTAACACACGGCTAGTTTTGGAAATCTGCATTCTGTGATGTATGAGGTTCTTTCTAACCTTCAGATTCTACAATTCTAGTCAACAAAAATCACAATAACTTTTTTAAATTTTTTAAAATTTCTTTTTGAATTACAGTTTACATTCTATATTATTTTGTATTAGTTCAGGTATACAGCATAATGGTTAGACAATCATATACTTTACAGAGTGTCCCCCTAATATTTCCAGTACCCACCTGGCACCATGCACAGTTATCACAATATTATTGATTATATTCCCTGTGCTGTACTTACATCCTGTGACTATTTTGTAACTACCAATCTGTACTTCTCAACCCTTTTTCACAGGAGTACACAATTCTTAACACCTGGTCGGATGGTCAGAGCTTAGAGGAAAGTATGTGGAGTACAAATAGTATGTCAAGCACTGGGTTAGGCCCCTTTAATTCTTATAAGAACTCTACTATGTTCCCATTTAATAGAAAACACAACTGAGGCCAAGACAGGTTAAGTAAGCTGCCCCAGGCCACACAGCCATGAAAAAACAGCTGGAATTGAAATAGAGGGTCATTTGATCCATATTATTTCCCTTATACTGTAAGACCTCCAACAAACTCTCAATTGCTTGACATTAGCAAATGCAGATACACAGCTTCTGATGACTAATAGTAGTGAGGAGTGAATTTGGGAGGAGTTTTTAAAATAATATACTGAGCACTTGAGAAAAGTATTTTGTTGTAGGACAACAGAAAACCAGATGAGATTCCAGGAACTTTTAAGATGTTATGCGCTAACGAAAGTGCTTTGGTTGAAGCCAGGGGTAACAGAGCCAAAACAGTTGCTCCATAAAGATGAAAAGTTGGACTAAGGTTCTCTGATACCCAAATAAAACATGCAGTAAATCATTCAAAATTTATACAAGAACTCAACCCCATCTTTGTTCTTCATAATGGACTCCAGACCAGAGAGGGGGCCAGTTCTACTTCACGATGGAACCCTAGCCCATTTCCTGGGCCAGAAAAGAGAAAAACCCGTTTTATAGAGCTGCACTTCGACCACTTTCATGGGATGTGGAAAACAAATGGTTAGTATGAGCACCCATGCCTTTGAGTCAAACCGGGATTCAAATCAGGGTCCGCCACTAACTAAATACATCATCTTGGAGCAATTCCCTGACGTCTTTAGCTTAGTTTTCTATCTCTCAAACGAGGCTGATGATGCTGCAGTATCTGCCTCCCAGCGTTCCTGTGGGGAATAGGAGACATGCTGCATGTGAAATAATTAACATTCACCTGATACTTAGTAAGCACACAATGTGTGCATCTTATTACTTATTAATCCTCCCTTGGAGGATGCACGGTATAAATGGACCATCTGCTGCTAACTGGATAAAAAGGGAACCGTTTCTGATTGATGGGCACACCGACACCATAAGATAATTTGTGGGGTTAGTCTGATAGGGTAGAAAAAAATAACTCATTGACACTCTTCTCACAGATTGTTTTTTTTTTAATGCCTGATTTTTTAGAGCATTAATTTTTAAGGCAAACACATATGTTGTTTAGGGCACATAATTAGGTGGTGAAGCTAGAGTGGAAACAAGGGCAGGGACACCTTGCTACCCTTGCCGGGATACTTACCTGTAGAAGGAAGGAAGAGGCTTAGTTTGGGTGGGGCCATCAGGTAGAGGTCGGCAGTGTCCTGTTCCTTAACTTTCGTGGAGGTTTATCATATATACTGGTAATTTGCTCTGCATACAGGTGTTTTCTTCACACTTTATTAAACTAAATTAGCTTTATCCAGAAAAATGAAGGCATTTATCAAACAGTAGTTATTTCTAGTTTTTCCCATTCAGTTGCTGAAAAACTATCTAGCGGAGAATAGAGTCTATTACAGCGATTGTTATTTCCCTTAAAATACTTCAGTATAAGTATTGTGATATTATGTAGGTGCTGATTAGCTCCAACTTTTATGCTACAGATTATCAGCAAAATTATTCTAAGAATTCATAGTCCAAAGTTTCCAGCAGCATTGCATCGGGAAGCTCCCTTTTCCACGTAAGGCTATCCTAAATCTTTCTGCTGTGCCCATCTTGATTGACAACTGATCTTCTACTAATTAGCACATTTTGTCAAAAATAGGTTTTTATTGGTGAAACTAAAGACTATTTACATAAGACATCCTAGAAATTTGCCTCCACCTGTTTAATTAATGATATTCAAAGAACGTGGATTGTCCAGAGTTATTAAAGACCTGCTCACCTTTGCATGCCCTGGAGAGGTGAGCTTTCTGAACCCTCAGGGATGGACCTTCATCCTAGGACACACTATATCCGGTCATGGCTTTGATGACACATGACCGACTAGAGGAAGGAACAGATTACTCGGGGCTTGGTGGAGTCTCCAGATGAAGTCCATAAATGGTTTTGTGCTTATTAATGAACGTCTGTTGAATACACATTTGAATATATAGCAAAATTTGGTCTGAGACACACGTTTATTACAATCTGGTAGTGGAGTTGTCAGAAAGAAGCTAACCATGCCAGCTTAAATGTCTTTGGTGGTTACTGCTATCTACCAAAAAGAAAGAACCTAAATGTTTTGCATAACTAACAAGACTTAGCTTGGTTCAAAACAGGGTCTTCTACTCTTTACTGACCTTTTTCTGAAATTATTGACATTTTGTACATTGAGTGAGTGTTACTTTGCAAACAGAAAATTAAAATACTCAGTAAATAATATAATAAAGAATAAAAATAAAATACTTTGCAAACAGAAAATTAAAATACTCAGTGGAAAGATAAGTGAAAGACTCGTGCAGGCATTTCACCAAATAAATTAAACATGGTCAGGAACACAGGACGGGAGCAGGGAGACCAGTTAAGAAGCTGCAACAGCCCAGGAGACACCGGCAGTGGTTTGAAATATGGTGGTGGTGGTAGAGATGATGAAGATTAGCCGGCTGGAAAGATGGTTTATTGTGGAGACGTGAGATAAGGGAAAGATCATGAGCTCCCCGCCAGGCTTTGGTATAAGCGGCTGGGGAGAGAGTGATGTCATTTGCTGAGAGTGCAGCACAGGCAAGTAACATGTTTCTTTTGGGAGAGGAAGCAGCCATGTGGAAGTAAGAGTTTTGTGTGGGAAAGTATTGAATCTGGGATGCCTATTAAAAATGCAAGTGGAGATGAGTAGACAGCTGACTTTTAGGGTCTGGAACTTGGGGGAATGGCCAGCTCTGGAGTTTGAGAGGCCATAGGTTGGAAGCCACAGAAATGCATGACATAATCTAGAGGCGGGAGAGAAGGTACTGGGCCCCTCGTCATTGTCAGAACAGTGGAAGTGTTGGTGCTCCAGAGCCAATGAAGAAAGTGTTTCGAGAAGGAAGGAGGGAAGACTTGTGTCAAATGCTGTAGTGAAGTCAAGAGAGATGAGGAATGAGAACTGACCATGGACTTATTCACATGGAGAGAGCACATGGAGACCTTGGTAAGAAAAGTGTCAATGGCATGAAAGGAAAGGAAGTCTAACTGGAGTGGGTTCAAGAGAGATGAGGACGTGAGGAGGTGGAGACAGCAGTGGAGCTGAACCTGAGAAGTTTATTGAAAAAATACATCCCAAAGAAGGAAGACATGCTTCACGCCAGAAAACAAGGTATATGCCTCATAACTTTGAAAAAGAAAATTGTTTTATAGTCAGATGACACCTAACCATACAAGATAAATTTTAAGAGCTGGTATCGGGAGCAGGTGTCCTTCAAGGACCCATCTTTACCCTCCTAATCCTCTCTTCTACTTCTGATCACTTGGAAATTCTTCATAACCCAACTCACTCTCTTCTCTCCTCTCCTCTTCCTCTCTCCATCTTGGCCCACTGATTACAAGAATGATTATCTATCTCCTTACCACCCTCATCCTTCTAGATCAGGTGTTGCTTGTCCCTCTGACCCCTTCAAAAGGGACAGCTGTCACCAGTCCCAAAAATGACTCTAGGCAAAATTGTTCCCCAAACTAGCTAACCAGCCTGAGTTTGACCAAAATTGGTTGACAACTAGGCCACTTGTCCTAGCCTGTTCCTTGAATCTCTGCTCATTGTGAGAAAATCACTGCTGTCTGAGAGGCTATCGCTAAAATCTGATCTCTGGTAATAAGGGGGACTGCAGGTCTGGGGGCCAAGGTTGGGACAGAAGAAGTGGCCTCTCCTCTCAGTTCCCCTGAAGGCAAGTGTGGGAGTTCTCCATCATGTTGTGAATGTTATACCCTTCCCTTGCAAGTTTACTTAGGTCCCTGTAAGTGAATGAACTCGAGGTTCCCATGGAATCTGAAAAGCAAACCTTGGTAGATGGTTTCTGGCCCATTGGCCAAATTGTTTTACAGTCACTGACATTTCTGTGAGACTCAGAACCCTATGATACCTGATGACCACCTAGATTTCCTGGTATTGATCAGATTAGAAGGTAACCGAGGCAATCCCTCTTCCAGGCACCCGATCGGAAAAGAAAAAGCAAATAAAGAAAAAAAAGGCAAATTTAGAGATACTGAAAACAGCCAGGAACACTTCTAGCCAGAGGTGTCCTTTCTGATGATGCTAAATGAGTTAAAAAGCCATTTTACCAGATCAGAGAAAAAATAGTGAGAAACCAAAACTGTGAGTCAATAGACATTGATTTAACCCTGTTGTGCTTTAATGAAGTTTCAAAAGAAAAATTACAGGCCAGCAGAGGCACACCTCTACAGTGGCCAGCTTTCCTGGGAAGGTCAAGCAAGAATCCCACAGATTAACTGCACTGAACTGGAGCGGTATTTCTGTTTAAGCTTTATTGAAATAGAAATCTAAAGTTTTTGCAAAGATAACATGTGGGACCAGGAAATTTGTCTTTTCAACTCATTAATAGTTCCTATTTTAGTTAATTCCATAATAAGGGACTACCTGAAGCAGAACCTAGAGTTGTGAATTAGCTACAAGTTCTACAAATCTTTTACATTGAGAAACAGGCCAAGAAACTTTAGGCCGAGCTAGTTGGTCTGAATACTTTGCCCCAAAATACTAAGACATTTTAAGACATTTAAAGAGAGAGAGAGAGAGAGAGAGAAGAAATTCAGGATCATTTAAAATTACTCTATATCTACGAAGGAAAATATGCAATTGAATCAGTTTTTATACATCCCCTATATTCATAAATTCTCTATAAATAGGTTCAGAGATGACAGTGCTAGCATACTGATAAAAAAAATTACTCAGGTCCAAAAAGAACGTAGCCAGTTTTACAGAAAGGAGCTCCATCCCATTTAGAAATTCCTGCTACAGACACTGGGCTGGTCAACAAGGAGACAGAGAAGCCAGAAACTGCACGAAGAAGAATGCTGTGCCATCAGCCAGTTCAGGGGCCCCTGGGGGTGGGGGGTGGGGTAGATAGAATTCCTGGCTTTTGTCACTTTCAGGGGAAATCCTTTGCCTATTATTTTCTCTTGTATAGAGATTTCCATCTCCAGTTGAAATTTATTGGCTGCCCAGTGACTTTGGAGCTTCTTGAAGCTTCCTTAAGAGAATGTTGAGGCATAGTGACACCTCAAAGCACTCCCATAATTTTCCGAAAATGAGAAGACCAAAGCTGTTAAGTCAAGCTCGCAAGAACAAGCGTAGAATGAAACAGAAAATGTATTTCTACCAGCCCAGGGATCAACAGCCAGCAGCCTGGGCTTTGCCAGGCTCTATTACGAGAAACACACACTCTAAGAGTGCTAACTCACACCCAAAACAATGCATTCCAAAACTAACAGAGGAGGCCAGTGAGCGAGAGAATCTCAGGTCACTCGATGAACACCCTCCTCCTCTAGGAAGATGAGGAAGAGGAATTACAGAAAGGCAAACGTAAGGAGCAGTCAAATACCTATCTTTTGGTAAAACTTGAGCCAAAACAAGGCTATGAGAAAGACAGTCTCTGGGAGGAAAATTAAGCTTTTCTCTACATTAGCTGACCAGTTCACCGGAAGGCTGATTCTCATTTCCAGTGATGTTGAAACACTTCTTCCAAGAAGTCTTTCCTTTGACTAAGGGGAAGGGAGTTGCAGCAAGTCACTTCTAAAATCCCTCTCTCGGGTAAAATTGTAATCTTGGTAAAACGCACCTTACAGGTTTTCTGATCCCTCCTCAATTCTAAGTACTTTGTGTTTCCTGTAACTACCACTCACATCTCCACCCCCAGGACCTTGCTCAGGTGTGTGCACATCTCATACTCTAAATATTTCCTACCTTGTCTCTTCCATGGAGAATGTTTCTGTCCTACGTCCTGTGTCCCCAGATCCTGTCTTCAACCAAAGTCACAATAAATTAGTCATATAAACAAATTAGCTAGCAGATCTGGTACACTATGTATTACAGCCTAATGTCTATAACATTGTTTAAATGCTTGTTTTTGTCAAAAACCACTTGGTTGACCTAGGTAATCTTCAAGTTTTCCTCCAACTCTAATATAAAATTGTATAGGTAACTCTCATCAGAAAAATGTAAAACCTTAGGCCAAGCTAGTTGGCAAGTTGACCTTTTGGAGCCCTTGGAATTAGACCAATTGTGTTGCCGCTCTTGGGTATAAATATGTCAGATCTGATAGTTGCCTTTCAATCAAAAAGCTCAATAGCAATTGTTAGAGGTTATTATTGCATGCCTCGCTGTATATTGCATACCCCTGGTGAACTGAAGATGTCTCAAATTCTTTGCTCTTCCTCTCATCAAGAAATTAGTCTATCTTCCCCTCTGACATAGAATCGCTCTGACTTTCTCTGATCAATAGAATACGGTGAAAGCGACACTTCCTGTTCTGGCCTAGGCCCTAAGAGGTATGGAAGTTTCTACGTTGATCCTTGTTGGAGCCCTAAGCTGCTCTGTAAACAACAGAGGCACTTGCTGTAGAGACTACATGGAGAGAAAGAGAGAGGGAGAGAGAGGAAGAAACACAGAAAGACAGAGGGATTCCTTTCTAGTCAGCTCCCATCTATTCCAGGCATTTCTGCTGAGGTACCAGACATGTGAGTAAAGGCATGTTGGACTTGCAGCCTTAGAAAGCCCCCAGGTAACCGCAACTGCATGGAAAACCCCAGCCAAGACCTGCGGAAGAACCGCCCACCCGAGCTCAGTCCGTATGTGGTTGTCAACCATATGTACATGGTTGTTTAAGCCACTAAGTTTCAGAGTGGTTTGTTACACCACAATAGACAACTGAAAAACATCTCTAAAAGTTGCCCTAATCCTACAAAGAAGGAATGGATGACAATTAAGAGAGTTTTTAATAAAGTGGCTAAATTATCATCACAATCATTCTGCACCCCAGCATACACTTACTCCTTCCTGGATAAATGGCACATCCTTTACAAAGTCGTTCAGCACTTTCTCAGCCGGACACATGTACTATCTGTTGCTGTCCTTGCAGTCATAAGGGGTAAGCCCCCGCCAGACAGGAGCCGAGAACTCTACCAGGTCTTTCCCAAGGCTTTTCAGCAGTAGTAATGTCAGCCGGGGCCTTCAGCAATGCTCGGCACTGTTTTCCAGAAGTCCTGCTTCTTTTCCATACTGAGCAGTCTAGAAATGGAGCCTCAGGGAGAAATTCCACTCCGAAAGCCTAGCGTCACCCTTCCAACTTGAAAGAGCACCGAAGCCCTAGGCCACTCCCAACACGCCTCTCAGCAACAAAGCGCCTTATGTGTGTCTGGCCACAGGCTTAGCCCCCAACCCTTCATATTAGTTGGTTATGAGGCTGGTTGTTCCTTAAGGGATTTTAAATTCCTCTGTCATGTATGCATGTGTGACAAATTGCTGACACCTGCGTGGAGAGTCCCAAGCCAGAAGCTTGTGTCCAAAACTTGCCACCCTACGCAGAAGAGTCATCCTGAAAGAATCCATGGATAAAGAGAGATTACAGGGTGCCTGTCTGAAATGCTCAGGGTTGGAAAGCCTTCGCCAGGATGCCCCCAGGCCCCTTGGGATCTTTCAAATGTCAAGGAAAAGTGAAATTCAGATTTAATTTTTTTCATGAAATTTTTGAAGTTAAAATGGTATGAATGTCTTTGGGGTAAAAAAATACTCCATTTTTACTTTATGTGCATCTGCATTGCTGGGACTTTTTAGAACACAGGTATTATTTGAGTAGTTAAAAATACAAGTATGGTCCGCAGGGAAATGATCTCCAAAAATATCCATATCAGTATTTTCTTTTCATTCCTTCTGAAACAGTCCTAGACAAGTCAGGAAACTATGACGTGCCATCATCGGGCGAGAAAAGCCCATCACATATGTCAACAAGGGACTAATGGTGTCATGCTTTATCTTACAACAGCGATTGATTTATAAATGCGCTAGGATAAACACAACATGCCCTTTTCTGGGCACTGCATTAATCCCCACATCAAACACCAAACTCTTAAACTAAACAATGTAAAATGCCAGTGTCTATTTGTAACGCCAACTTTCCCCCATAAAATGGCATCTAAAAGTCAAAAGCCAGACACACTCCTTAAGTCCCCTCTGCCAGCCTGACCCCATGCTTGAAATCCCTGCCCAAACCACTCTCTGGTGTAAACTGTTGCGATGCTTACAGGAGACTGCTTCCAAATACACACGGTGGTTTTCCTAAAGGAGTAACCATTAACCTGGTAGAAACAATGGTTTTACCTCATTAAACCATTATACGCAAGGTCCAACTCTAAATAAATCATGGCCACGGTCAGGGTAAACCTAGCTCTCATATTACTATTAATAATGATGATCGTGATTATCAACACAATTTATTGAGCACATGTAACAAATTGGGCCCACTAGTTAGTACTCGACGCACATATTTCCAGTGCTAATGCAACACTGCAAAGTGATACTTTGCCCATTTCAGGGCTTAGGAAGCTGAGATCATGGGGTTAGGTGATTCGTCCAAGGCGGCATAGCTCCTCGGAAACAAAGTTGAGATTCCAACCACAGTTGTCTGAGGCCAAGGCCCACATTCCTTCTATACTGTGACACGTAAGACCAGGCGAGTGCTGGAGCTACGACAAGTTGTAGAGCTAGAGGACGAGTGAGAAAAGTTCCCCTTGCCCTGCCGTATCCCTGCCATCCAGAGCGGGCCGCAGCAGTGGGCCATTGCCGTCACTCACGCCACAGCCAGTGCTTCCCCCGCAGGGGCCTCTTCATGAGTCCTGGCCCTGGGCCACTCTTCTGACCTACCACACCCTCCCCTGGTTTCCCTGGTCTAATTATAGCTCCTACCAGACTCACCAATTCAGACAATAATCACAACATCCTGCTGAGTTCAAACAAAATGCTTTTTAAAAATAGGGATAATTGTACTGCAAGGTGTTTCATAAATATTTTACAAAATAATAACTCCATAAGCTCATACAATGGGTCCCCATCCTTCTCCAAGAACTTTGCAACTATTTACTACTTGGTGCTTTACTATAATAGGAAAAGCCTTTTAACCTGTAGAAGCAAACATGTCTTAAGGTAAAGCCATTCTGACTCTCACCTGACAGCATGGGTTCTGACCCTCATTTTGTGGGGAGCAGCCCCCCGAGCACTCCTGAGCAATCAGGATAGAGCAGAGTGGAGAGAGAATGCAGGCTGGAAGTTCATGGAAATTTCTCCATCACGCAGCCACGCTGCTCGCAAGGCTCTTGCTTTGATAAGATGCTCCTTCAGCCATATCATTTGCTGTTTTAAAAGGTGGCTTCCCCTGGCTGGTGTAGCTCAGTGGATTGAGCTCAGGCTGTGAACCAAAGAGTCACCAGTTCGATTCCCAATCAGGGCACGTTCCTGGGTTGCAGGCCAGGTCTCCAGCGGGGGGCCATGTGAGAGGCAACCACACATTGATGTTTTTCACCCTCTCTTTCTCCCTCCCTTCCACACTCTCTAAATGAATAAATAAAATCTTTTAAAATAAATAAATAAATAGGGTCTCATTTAAAAAATAAATAAATAAAAATAAAAGGTGGCTTCCGTCAATGACAATGATGCGGTATATGCTGTATGGGAGAGGTGAAGTCCCGTGAACTATTACATACAAGAGTTGACTTCACAGAGGATGAAAGACTAAGCTAAGAGTAAACACATGGAAGGTTGCTGCCAAAGAGCCTTCTACAACCTAGGCGGCTTGCAACCATGCCTCAGACAAGCGAACAACTTTCCCCTGGTTCTGTGCTGGCTTCTGTATGGAACCACGGCCACTGTCATCCAGTGTTTCATTGTAACGTGTTTGCATGGTTCAAGACCATAACATTTCTCTGTCAATCTCTCTGCGATTTGAAGACTTCCTTTAAGGATTTCCAGATGACCATCATGTGCACAAAAACTTGATCTCTCAGGGGCACAACTTTAAAACGGATGCTACAGAAATACATGAGACCCTTCTTGGGTTCCTACGGCTGGGAGACATAGAGGTGTAATCCAGATTCAATAGAATTCACAGAAATGTGGCCACATGCAACTTTCAAGGAACCAGGTCTCAGAGCCAGTTAAGAAAGACAAATTTCAGCCAACAAATCTCCTTTTTTTATTACTGTTGGTCAAATACAGTTGTCTCAATTTTCACTCCACAACTGCCCCCCATCCCACCCATCCCCACCTCCCGCCCCAGAACCTCCCCCCTTTAGCTTTGTCCGTGTGTCCTTTATACATGTTCCTTGATGGGCCTTCCCCTATTTTCCCCCCATTATCCCTCTTCCCCCTCCCCTCTGGTTACTTTCAGTTTGTTCTTTATTTCCCTGTCTCTGGTTATATTTTGCTTGCTTGTCTGTTTTGTTGATTAGGTTCCACTTATAGGTGAGATCATATGGTATTTGTCTTTTCCAACCTGGCTTATCTCACTTAGCTTAATGCTCTTCGGTTCCATCCAGGCTGTCCCAAAGGATAGGAACTTCTTCTTTCTTTCTGCTGCATAGTATTCCATTGTGTAAATGTACCATAGTTTTTTGAGCCACTCACTTACTGATGGACATTTAGGTTGCTTCCAGCACTTGGCTACTGTAAATTGTGCTTCTATGAACATTGGGGTGCATAGGTTCTTTCAAATTGGTGTTTCACAGTTGAATAGACCTTAAAAATTTTGCAGCAACAACATGAACCAGCCTCCTTAAGACTTAGTTATTTCAATGACCTAAACAACAACAACAACAAAATCTAGTATGAAACGTTGGTTCTCTCTTGGCTTGAGGAAGATAATTAATCAACATTCTGGGAGCTTCTCCTCTGTTCTTATTCTTCCCTTGGCCAAAACGAACCCATTTCTCATCAGAGATTCTTAGATATTGTTACAGACTGAATGTTCATGTCCTCTCAAAATGTGTATGCTGGAGATTTAACCTGCATTGTGACTGAATGTGGAGGTGGGGCCTTTATGGAAGGAATTAAATGAGCTCATAAGGGCAGAGCCTTGATCTGTCAGGATCGTTGTGCTTATAAGAGACCCCAGAGGGCTTGGTCATTGTCTCTCTGCCAAATGCGGACACAGTGAGAAGGTGGCCATCTGCCTTCATCCCAAACCAAATCAGCCAGCACCTTGATTTTGAATTTCCAGTCCCCAGAACTGTGAGAAAATGAATTCTGTTGGTTAAGTCCATGATATTTTGTTGTAGCAGCATCGGCAGACTAATACGGACACCAAATTAAAAAGAAAGGATTTTACTGGTTTGATGAGAACCATATGACAAAAAAATATTTGCAACCTAAAATCTACAACAGAACTTGGTCATACAGTTTTGTTTTGTTTTTTTGTTTCCAGTTGGGCTTCCATGGCAGAGTCCAGTTAAAATCCTGGAGAATCATGACATCACAAAAGGACAACCTGATTTTTTTAATTGTCTTGTACGATTAATTTGTTTTAATAAAAGAATTTCCCACAGAACTAACTGGCTGGCTCATCTGTACCTAAAGCAACAGTGGACTCCCCAGGGCTCTACAGAAACCCTAGTGTGTCAAAGACAGCACTCATCAAATGTGCCAGGAGCTCCTCTGTATCTCCTAGCTTCTGTTCAGGGGCACCTGGGGTCATGTGACAAATTCCAGCTGAAGAACTCCGAGTGGAAAGGTGTGTCACTTCCAGGCTGAGGGTCCGTATCCACTTTTGTTTTCCCACCCACAGCCACTGCAGAGACCGCACACTCCAGATTCCACAGCTGCAAGATGGACTGGGAAGTAAGCAAGAAGCAAGCCTTTATTTGGTAAACCCATGAGATTTCACGGTTTTATTTGTTGTGGCAGCTAGGACTATTTATCCTCATACATCTTGGAACTCTCATTCCCACAGAAGACTTTGTGACTTCAATGCTGTTAGAAGCTTGAATGTAGACTTGAAACTGCCTGACAGATTGTGATAGACCATCAGCGACTGACATGGAAGTCACATGGCTGAGCAAGCATCAGTGTCTGCATAGAAACCACTTATTAAAGTCCTATGGTCCTGGCCTGAGTTACATGACATGGAGGGACAAGAAGGAAAAGGATACAGCTTAGACTGTCACAGCGCTCACAGGGATGTCCGCAGTGTGGGTTTAGACTCCTGCCCCTCCTGCCCAGGGTGTTACTAATGTACCAGGGCTGTGTTGCTTAAGGAAATATATAATTATTCCACATTGGGGTTTTACACATACCTAGAAGGGTAACATGAACCAAGGGAATAAGAAATGATGATTTAATTAATGCCCTGGGTGTCAATTCCAATTACAGCAATAACACTCGTTATTTGGTTTACAGCAGCTTTCTCATCCACAACCACAGCAAACTGCTTAGGGGCTGTAAGCATTAGAGGCTACAAGGATAATTAAAAACCATCAAGGAAAGTAATGCTAACAAAAACCATAAGCTAGAGCTGGGGTGATGGTTAGATTGCCATCTTAGCCAGCACATTCATTCCCTTATTTTATTCCAAAAGACCAAGAAACTTCCTTTTGTCATTCCCACCCGCCTCACTAACAGGAAAACTGAGGGATGCGGAAGCTACCTGGGTGGGAAGCATGGAAGAGACTCTAGACTGAAACCCAAGTGGACCACTGAGTTTGTTTGTGGTCTGTGCTCCCTCTGAGTCCCCGTGTTCTTTCCCTCTGTCCCTTTCCATTGGCATTCTCAGATGTCCCTTCTCAGTTCTTGAAAGATAAATAGTTTATTGTTGTTGTTTTTGGCGTTGCCTCTCTTGCTTACATGACATCTGCCTGTTGCCCTTGAGTTGCTGGGAAACCGGGAGCACTGCCCGGTGACCCGCTTCCCCTGGCTGCTTCCAGTGGCTGCTCTTGAAAAGAAAAGAGAGCGAGAATGAGAGTTTATTTCATGGATCTTGCTCCTCTATGACCTAATGAAATTCCACTCAACTTGTCAAGAGCATGGACTAACAGCAGCTTGTCAAGAGTATGAACTGATTGGTGCACATTAGGCCAGCTCTCCCTCCTGGAGCCTGCCTTTACTCAGGGTAACTTCTTTTAAACTGTCAACTGACTCTTCCACCTACCATAACAAGCACTTCATCTGCCTCCTCAGACTGTCTCAAAACAGAAAAATATCTGATTAAAGAATGTTATGTTAAGAAAAATACTACTGGGCACTTGGGTCAAGCACAGTTTTATCTTATATAAGTTTATTCATCTAATTAATTCAGGAAAAGATTATGAAGTATAAACATAGGTATGACGTTTGTCTAGATGTGGTATGTAATAAAAGTCATCATTAGGTGACATTAATGCTAAAACATTACCTTGTTAATAAAATGTTTCTCAGAGAATTCGTTTCTTCAGTCTTTGAAAAATCCTGTAACGTCGTGAATCTAACACTGAGTGTGAAAGCACTTCTCCATTTGCATCATTCTAAAGTATGCCAGACGGAATCAACATGTACCCCAACATGAGGAAGCTTATTTTTATGGCTGTTTTCTCCATACAATCAGATGATAACTTATTTTCATCAATTGTTTTAAAGTGATTATTTACACTGAAGAAGATTAGAAAGAACACGAAACTGAGCATTAAAACAACTGCATGCTACACTTGGCTTTGCACCGTGGCCAGCCCTGTCACTTGAGAGTCACTTAACCCCTCTATGACCCACCTCCTCATCTATACAATGAGAAGCACATTTCTTCTTAAATGGCAAATTTAGTATACATGCCATTGATCATCCATTTAAGAATGTGTCCATTTCTCTTACATCTCCATCTTCCCATCATCCAAAAATCAATGATCGGTCACATACCTAATGTCAGACCCTGCTAAGTACTCGGGATCTAACTTGTAAAATATTACCTTTCTCTTCAAAAGACCATAATTGTGTGCAGGAACAGCTGTGGAAAAAAGTAACTCCAATGCAATGTTATCATTGCTATAGTAGGGAGAGGGTCCAAGTGCCAAAAGAGAACAAATATGGGAATTAGGGTGATCAGAAAAGACTTCAGAAACTATGTAACATTTGATTAGTGCCTTGAAAGGTGAATGTTTCATATGTTTGCATAACACTCTCCTCTCCACTCACCACTACTTTAATGGATATCTGGTCTTCTCTCATGACATCTTTGAAACCAGGGCTCCAACCAGCTTGACCATGGCCCTAAATAAAACTCCCTCCTGACCAGCTGCCAAAGAAAAGTCCCCATTTTACCTCTCTTTTAGTTGAGAAGGAATCCAAAACCCACACTTCATCTCTCTTTTCACATGATAAGGAATCTGAAGGATTAAATGAAATAGAATGTGGAAATGGTCTGAAGATATAGAGTCAACTGATGCCATCCGAAGAGCCCACAGTCCCCCCGGTCTCATCTGGAAGACTCCACCTTTAGAAGCATGCAGATGCTCAGCTTCCTCTAGCTTGGATACCCAAACTCCTGTGTAAGGAATTCTAGTCAAAGAATTAAGCTTCCGTTTCTCTTTGGGGGTATCCGCAACCTATAAGAACAAGTACAGACACACATGTGCCTCCAGCATCTCTATCAGCACACCCAGAGCTGCGCACTCCGCCTGCCTCCATCAGTACACCCACAGCAGTGCGTTCAAAACAAGCCAAGTAGCCAGCTTCTCCATAGCAGCAACTGCATCTAGATAGCATTAGTGTACAAAGAGCCACAAGCTGGTGTGGCAATGTGCCAAAGTGAATGGAGTCAAACCTTAAAGATGTGCACAATGAGACACTCCAGTGTGGTCTTAGGTAAGATGAAAATTAGCCCATTTAGATAAAAAATAAATCCTTAAGTCTGACATGAGTTTATTCAAAGTGGGAATTCTTATGCAGTGTTGGCAGGGGTGTGGAAGATTAAAACCCTTTAGAAAGCAATTTCTTCACCTGTATGCAGAAGTTGACAATGTTCATTCTCTTGGACACAGCTTCTGGGATGTAACCCTACTTACAGAAAAATCTTTAGGCTTGAAGGTGATCATCACAGGGTTGTTTGTGGCAACAAATAAAGCAGTAAAACCCAAAAATTTAACAATAAGAGAATAGTTTACTAAAATCAGTGTACATTTATATCTTAGTATAAAATCGATTCACTAAGAAAACCTTAGCCCTGGCTGGTGTAGCTCAGTGGATTGAGCACGGGCCTGCGAACCAAAAGATCACGGTTCGGTTGCCAGTCAGGGCACATGCCTGGATTGCAGGCCAGTTCCCGGCAGGGGACACAGGAGAGGCAACCATACATTGATGTTTCTCTCCCTCTTTCCTTCCCTTCCCCTCTAAAGACAAAATAAATAAAATCTTTAAAAAAAGAAAAAAAAAGAAAACCTTAACAAAGGATTTATAAGCCCTTGGAAAACACATAGTTTACAGTATTAAAGGAATAAACTAAAAGGTAAAATTGAATAAACAGTTGAATTTTAGACCACAATCATGCTTCAAAAATACATTTAAAAAGAAAAAATGGGGAGAAAACACACCAAAAAAGTCTCAGTAGCTGTCTGTGAGTGAAATTAACTGACTAACATTTATATATAATTTTACTTTTAATATTTCCCATGCTTTGTTTAGTGAGGTTCAAGAAATAAAATTAAGTGCATTGAATGCAATAACTTGAAAGAGCCCTGTTTAGGTATGACATTAGATATTCACAGATCCCCAGACAGCCAGAGATGTCAATGCCCAACATGAGCCAACACAAAATCCAAAAAGATGTCAGTGACCTGAATAGCTAAGAGAGGCACGGTGACCTAAAACAGACAAGGTACATTCCCAGAACTTATGAGTAATAAGAAGATAAATACAGAGAAAATTTGCTATTTAAAAAATGCTTCTCATCTTCTAAATAGTCTGCACGATGGATGAATTCAGAACCTTGGTTTAACCAAAGGGCTATCTCAATTAATTCGACAAATCTGTATTGAGAGCTTACCATATGCCATGTGTCTGGGATGCAAGGATAACTATGGCATGGTCCAAGCCAGAATCTGGTTTTGCAAGAGTGATGTAAGGGTTGTTCTCGGTGGATATCTAAATGGATGTGAGCAAACAGTATACAAACCAACACTGGCTCAAATTTCCAAACAGAGTTCCAACTTCTGACCTGTTCTCATGATGCACAAGTGGCATGTGATGTAACTAAGGTGTTCACCTAACTACAAGGTTGGTGCTCTTAACAGTAATCAGACAGGTGGGTCAACATCTGGTGTTTCTAGAAAAATCATATCTGTCCCTTTGACTCTTCTCAGATAGGATTTTATCAGAAATGTAACAGAACCAAAAACATGTCCTATTGCACTTTGTTTTGAAAAAGGAAATATAACTGCTTTATAATTTAGGGGAAATTGTTTACCATCCATTGTCTCTCTGTTCACATTTTAATAAATGTTTTCCTTTCATCTTTTCAGAGCTTGTCTGAAAAGCAATGTCTCCTCTATCTGATGCCAAGTGTGACCTAGAATACTAGGATTAAAGTCAATGGAAATAAGAAATTAATAATCTGAAGGGTTTCTTACACTTGTTTGTTAAAGATTGTGATCAACTTGGAAAGGGTGCTCTGGAGAGAATCAGCCATTCAAAACAATAAATTTGTTTAAAAAATAAAATTGAGGACATTTTAGGTAACATTCTTGTCTCCTCACGGATAAGTAAAAGACCTCAATTGAACAAATGAAAACGTAGCTATCCCAGAGAGGAAGCTGGGAAAGCATCCTATCAGCATTGAGCAACTTGCTATAAACAAGTTAAGTGCATCATTTCTTGTGATTCTTTGCGAAACTGGAAACTAGATCTTTTGAGAGGCTCTGGGTTTAGGCATAAACTGAGCCAGTTTAGTTGAATGACAATTTGCTATATATTGCCAACTGGAAACACGGCTGAGTTCTTCTGTCCTTGAAACACTTTAACTTTGCAACTTCAACTACAAATATGTAACCTTTAAGCATTTTCCACGCTACCTCCCTTTTAGAAGAACAATCTTATCACTTGAAAACCCTGAATCCCCTGTTAAAATGTTAAGCTCAATCTCAGCAACTACTCTTTCTGAAATATTCATTCATTTATTAATGAAATGTGCTCATATTTTTAAATATCAAGCTTTTAGCGTCCCTCTTTCTATCATAAATGGCACCATTTATTTCTAATTAGCACCCAGGCTTCAATGCTTTAATTGGGAGCTTTAGATTTGGCTTCAGTTAAGCTCTGGGGACACTCAGCAATGCTCTTGCAAAAGTCTCTGAAAGAAAATATCATCTAGAAATTTCCCTGAGCTATCTTTCTTTTTATTTTTTTAATTGAATCTATTGGGGTGACACTGGTTAACAAAATTATATAGGTTTCAGGTGTACAGTTCAATAACCCATCAACTGTACACCGCATTGCATGTTCAGCACCCCAAACCAAGTCTCTGTTTATCCACATTTATCCTCCCTATACCCTCCTCCCCCTCCCTCACCTCCCTGCCCTGGCAGTCTCCACAGCATTGTCCCTGTGGGTGAGGTCTTCCTCTTTTTTCTATTTTGCTCAATACCTACATCCCTACACCCAGACCACACCCCAACCATTCTCAGCCTGCTCTGTATCTATGAGTCTCTGTTTTGCTTGTTAATTCATTTTGTTCATTAGATTCCACATATTGGTAAAATCATACAGTATTTTTCTTTCTCTGACTGGCTTATTTCACTTAGAATGTTCTCCAGGTCCATCCATGCTGTCACAAAGGGTAAAATTTCCTTCTTTTTTTATGGCTAAGTGGTATTCCATTGGGTACATGTCCCATCGTTTTTTTATCCACTCATCTATTGATGGGCACTTGAGCTGCTTCAAAATCTTGGCTACTGTGAATAACACTGAAATGAACATAGGGGTGCATATACTCTTTCAAATTAGTGTTTTGGGTTTCTTCAGATAAATTCCCATAAGTGGAATCACTGGCTCATACGGCAGTTCCACTTTTAATATTTTAAGGTAACTCTGTGCTGTTTTCCATAATGGCTGCACCAATCTGCATTCCCACCAACAGTGCATGAGGGGTCCCCTTTTCCCACATCCTCGCCAACACTTGTTGTTTGTTGATATATTGATAATAGCCATTCTGATAGGTGTGAGGTGGTATCTCATTGTGGTTTTAATTTGCATCTCTCTGATGATTAGTAATGCTGAGCACAATTTCATATCTCTCCTGACCATTTGTATGTCCCCTTTGGAAAAGCATCTGTTCAGGACTTTTGCCCATTTTTTAATTGGAGTGTTTGATTTTTTGGTGTTGAATTTTATAAATTCTTTATAAATTTTGGATGTTAATCCCCTATCAGATGTATTAATATCATTGGCAACTATATTCCCCCATTCAGTGGGTTGTCTTTTCATTCTGTTGATGGTTTCCTTTGCTGTCCAAAAACTGTTTTAATTTGATATAGTCCCATTTGTTTATTTTTTCTTTTGTTTTCCTTGCCCAAGGAGATGTATCAGAAAAAAAGATTTCTATGAGAAATGTCCAAGATTTTACTGCCTAGCTTTTCTTCTAGAATTTTTATCATTTTGAGTCTAGCATTTATATCTTTAATTTATTTTGAGTTTATTCTTGTATATGATGTAAAGGGGTAGTCTAATTTCTTTCTTTCTTTCTTTCTTTTTTTGCACATATCCATCCAATATTCTCAACACCATTTATTGAATAGACTACCTTTAACCCATTGTATGTTTTTTCCTTCTTTGTCAAATTTAATTGACTATAATGGCATGAATTTATTTCTGGGCTATCTATGATGTTCCATTAGTCTATATGTCTGTTTTTATGCCAGTACCATGCTATTTTGATTAGTATGGCATTATAGTATAGTTTGATATCAGGTGGCATGGTTTCTCCAACTTTGTTCTTTCTGTTGTTATTCTAGGTCTTTTGTGGTTCCATATAAATTTTTTTTTGGAATATTTGTTCTAATCCTGTGAAATACACCCTTGGTTTCTTCATGGGAATTATGTAGACTCTGTAGATCACTTTGGATAGTATGGATATTTTAATCATGTTAATTTTTCCTATCCATGAACATGGTATGTGCTTCTGCTTATTTGTATCTTCTTCAATTTCTTCAGTGTCTTTTAATTTTCTGAGTGCAGGCCTTGTACATACTTGGTTAAATTTATTCCCAGGTGTGTTGTTCTTTTTGATGTAATTATGAATGGGACTTTTTTTTAGTTTCCTTTTCTAACAGTTCATTATTGGTGTATAAAAATCCCTGAGCTATCGTTAGAAGTAGCTTACTGCCCTTTGTCAGGGAAACTTACCCTCTGGATCTCCTGAATTACCTGAAAGGATACTTTTAGAGTGGAAGGGTCTTTCTAACTTATGACATGTAAAATTGGGGCTTCTCCATATGTCAGCCTAGACAGGCTGCTCTGAAAAAGATCAAGGCCTTACTTAGCAGGGCTGTGGGGAGAAGACAAAGTTATCTTCCCTGCTGGGAACATGGGCATCACTTTATATAATAGCTGTGAATTCCATTTATTTCCATTTTCACTTCCTAGATCTCTCATCATTATGCACTCTGCCCTTCATTTCAAAATGAGAGAAAAGGGGAAGTGAATGATGATAAAATAGTACAAAGCTTACATAATCAAAGGCAGAACTCAAACCATAAAACAAGTTGCTACAGTAAAACCACCAAACCCCAACTGAAGAAAAACGCCACCAAGGGATGCAAAGTCTTCACCTAAATTGGGTTCATTGAAATGAAAGTGTTTTTGGAAAGGAGGCCAGGCCAGAAGATGATCCCATATGACGTCCCAGTGGTCACAGACCCTTAATATCTAGAAGAGGCTGAGACAGAGGCCTCACCATCAGCAGACCACAACTTGCAAAGCTCCGTGCCCAGCGTACAGCCGGCACTTTTCCTTTCCCAGCCAGTTGTGCATACGTGGCGTCCTTCCTTTCCCTTTTGCCTTTCTTAAGTGCTGCTTCCCACAGAAACTAGGTGTTCAGTCACTTACTCATCTTTCCTTCACTGCAATGCAATGCTTTGCAATAAATGCTTGTCGAATTAAAACTTCTAAGTGGAGGCGGTGCTGTCAACGCAGGTCTTTTCTCTGCAAAAACAGTACTGGGATGATCTATTTCCACACACGCAGACCTCCTCTGCACGACTACGAGGTGAGGATTTCTGCAACAAACTGATGGTTAGTTGGTCTGTTTTAAACATGTTTTCTGTTGGATATATAGCACTCAAATACTATACGTTGGTAACTTAAATATTAGTCATTTGTTTGTTTATTTATTTATTCATTCATTCATTCATAGACTTAGGCTTGTTTCTGAGTAGGCATTATACACCACAGTACAAAATTCAGAAAGCACAAGGAAGTTAAGGAGAAAAGCATGTCTCTGCCCACCGTCACGACCACTTTCCCCAGTTTTGTGCTGTCCTAGAAAGAGTCTATGCACATTACAAAGCCACATGATATTCTTTTGTTCCTAGGAAATATTCCACATCTACTGTCTGTTCTAAGTTAAGGGAAAAAAGTTTAACAATATCCCTTAGAGAGCATTCTGTCTCAGTATATATACATAAGGGTGTATAAACTTCAGTTTTAGAAAAAGTTTGGTTTAAGGTGATTGTGGAACATCAAGAAACATCTTGTGAACAGGGAAAAATACTGCTTGACAGATTTCAGTATCATCGGCCCAGGGGGATTGTTGGGACCACCCAACCGGATAAGATAAGATCGTCCAGGGAGTGTGATGTGGGCAGAGAAGCAAGAGCAAGCGCAGCGTCTCGTTTGGGGGTTGCATGAAAGGGGAGGAGGTGAATGACGGTCATCCATGGAAGAAAAACTCTCGTGATGTCAGGTGAGACCAAAGAATCTTAAGATTCGGACCACAAACTCAGGAAAATGGAAATTTGGAGCAATCAGTTCAATGAAATGCTTCGACAAAAAGCCAGGTTACAATGAAATCTATAAAGGAAAAAGTGATAGGCTTGGCAGCATAAAAAGTTCCTGCCTAAGAAATGTCTATAAATATATCATAAGCAACAGACTAGGAGAAAAGTGAGTATTGGTCTTTTGAACTTGTTGTATTATGAGGTGATACTTAACTATCAAAGCTTTTTCTTCTTGTTTTAATACCAAAGAAAAATGTGGTACAGGTGGGGAGTGGAATCCAGCAATTCCGCATGACACACAGAAAAATTATTTTAATTTAGATACGCATAAATACTAACACTTTATATTTCAAAACTCTAGTGTTAGCTTCTATTTCAATGCAATGACAGCAAAAGGCTTTTCTCTAATTTTTTTAACTAAGTCAATTTGAGAAAAAACTGAATATATTTTCCATAGCATCTTCAGTTAATAATCTTCATAGCTACTGAATATTCTCTAAGTTCATTTTCTTATCACAAAAAAAGAAAATAAGGGAGTTAGAAGAATTTTTCAGGTCAAAAAAATCATATCTCAAGTTCTCTAATCCTCAAGCTTATGTACAAAAACTAAGGGCAATATTTCCTCATACAAGCATCTGTCCCCACTTCCCTTTGCATGTAAAAAATTCCCTGAATATGGCTGTAATAATACCAAAAATCTGACAATGTTCTGAGATCAGTATTGTCCTCATCCCCATTTTACAGGTAGAGAAACTGAGGCTTAGAGAAGTAAAGTAACTTGCTCAAGTTTCTTCTGGTAACTTTTTGCTCTTCTTATAGGAAAGGCGGGAAAAAAGAAACTTGTCCAAGTTCTCACACAGTAAGAAAATAGAAGAGGGAGGATTGGGACCCTTTAAAATCTTGAGGAAAATGAGGCTAAGAAAACGAATTTACATGGAAGCATGGGTGATGAGTTCAGACTCCTTTCTCTCATCCCAGATGAAAGGTATTGGCTCCGTTTTGCAAATGAAACAGAAAGAAATCCCCCACGTGAAGGTAAAGGTGGCCCATGTTCACTGAGCGGCTGGGTGGCTGCGGTGGAGATCCTCAGCTTTCTTGGGCCTCAGCTTCCTCATCTCCACAAAGGAAACAAGAAAGACTTGTCTCTTGAGGTGGTTGTAGGGTTAAATGAGATAACCTATGAAAAGCCCCTAGTGTGTAGTAGTCATGAAAGAAAGAAACTTAGAGTGAAAGAAACTCAGCTAAATTGAAAGAGAGAGACCCTGGGCCCAGGAACTAGACAGATCAGAAGCCTTTAGCCTTGGCATAACTCAGTCACCGCACTCAGAAGCTACTGGCCCCTGTGTGCACCAACAGGGAGTCATACCTGGAACCCCCTTTTACCCACCCATGCCCCACCGCAGGAATACTTGCCTCCACCTTGCTCTTAGGAAAAAGTCACCCGATCCCAAGTAGGCCTTCCCTTCACCCCATTCACAGCTGCAGGGACATCTGTGAAACACAGTTTTTTATACAAAACAAAGTATGTCAAAAATCTGGTGTCGGAATAGCTCTGTATCCCAAGGGTGAGGGTCTGGACCACCTTCTTCCTTTCACATCCCTCACTCTGACCCTGGCGAGTCCTGAGCGCATAACCACAAAGCTAAATGCAGCCATCTCCCCTGATAGAGCTGTATGAGGGAGGTAGGTATGAGGAGCAGGGCAAAATGGGGAATGATTTCCACTCATGTTGCTGCAAATCCCTATCTATGTTGATGAGGAAAGCCTATAGAATTGGCTAATTTTCCTAAGCAAGTAATAAAATTAAACCAAAAGGTGCCATGAAGCCACTCACCAAGGGCCACTCATCACCAAACTACTCTATACGTCTTAGTGTCTAATGATCCCTACCTTTACACCTCGGCTCTAAAATTCTGAGTAACGTAATATTTAATTCTGTGCTAGAGTTCTTTCTCAGGGATCGAAACCCATTATTCTTGGGAAAAGTGATTTAAAATGAGTGTTACAAGTGTTTCCAGTTCTTTGAGTCACATTCCACAGAGAGATGTTACAGGAACCGAAGACTGAAGAGCCTTTTGGATGCCTCAGCCTAAGTAAGGTCAGCCCCCTGGATCATAAGAAACCTTCTCGTTCTGTTTGTGCAGGGTCCCACCCTAACTCCACAGGGAAAAGAGTTAGGAATCCGTCCGTAATGTGACTACACAGAGTGGGAGAATGTAAATGCAGGTTCATAGGTGGGGAAATCTAACATTTTTAAATGGTTATTTTTGTGTAGTGCAAATCGAAATGATTTCTCCCTCTTTCTGCTTTTGTAATTCTCCATATTGGTTTTCAAATAAAGAAAAATCTATATTTCATAAAATCTAAGCTGCCATCTTTTTCACTTTCATTTTTGGTCAGTTTTAGAGACATACGATTTATATACAGAAAAATCAAGAGTTTTAAGTTTACAATTCAAAGAGCATGACAAATGGATGTAGTGCGTGACCACCATCTCAGTGATGACGAAGAACAATTCCATCATCTCAGCCAGCTTTCCACACCCCTTTGCGGGCTTGTCACCCCAGCCCCTGGCCTTTAGCAACTAGTGATCTGCTTTCTATCGCCATGGTTTTGTCTTTTCTAGAATTTTGTGTAATCGGTACAGTACAATATAAAGACTTCTGCCCCTGGCTTTTTCATTTTTAAGATGCAGCCATGATGTTGTATGGATACATAATTTATGCATTTTTATCGCTATAAAATCATTATGTGTGTACACCACAACGTACTTATCTGCTGGCATGATGGACATCTGGATTGTCTCCAGTTTGGCTCTCCTACAAACATTTGCATACACGCCTGTGAGGACACGTTTTCATTTCTCTCCAATTAACACTCGAAAGTGGAGTTGCTGGGACCCATGCCAAGCGCATGTTGAACCATTTTAGAAAGTGACGAACTGTTTTCCAAAGTGACTATATAATTTTTCACTCCCACCAGCAATGTGCGAGGGTTCTGATTGTACCACACCCTTACCAAAAACTGGTTCTGTCAGTCTTTTTAATTTTAGCCACTCTAGTAGGTGTGCAGTGGTATCACATTGTGCATTCAGCGTGCATTTGCTTATGACTAATCATGAATATAAGATGCCATTGATATTTTATGTGCTACTAAGAAAAAATGCTATTGATTAAGTCATGGCTCAAGGCTTTCTTATCAGTTAGAAATTTTATTTTATAGCCTCTTTACAAAGCTTAGACTTATTTAGGCATCAACTTTTTATCATATATACCTCATATATAAATAATAAAGAAATATATGAGCCAAATTATTGGAGAAGAAACCTTAAAACGTCTTCGAATTGAGAGTCTGGCTTTCTAAATCACTTTTTGGCTTGCAGTTATCCATGTATTTCCCACAAAGCATTGACTTCAGTGTCAACAATGGTATTGAACAGGTGGCCTTTTATTTGGGAAGTTATCACCACTGTTGCTTCTGAGATTTTTTTTCCAAGCCACGAACGATATTCTATAAATTTTGATGCTGACACTTACTCGCTCTTACGAGACTTAGACTGAATTCCTTATTAGGAAAGATTCACATTCCTTCTTCAAATGGCTTAGAGCATGAAATGGTGACGGGTTTCAGATGTCCCGTCATGCTACATGCATTGACAACTAAGACTGCACATGCCCAGGTGATGACAAATAAACTAGCTGCCTCAAAGTACTTGCTGGAAACCGTCATCAATTATGAGATACACCCCATTTCCAGAGAAGCAGGCGTATGTGGAAAGTGCATCTTGGGAACATGACATATACTGTGAAAGTGGCACAGCTTTGAAAAGCAATCTTCCTTACCTCCGATCTGTGCATTTCAACACAGAAAACACAAGGTAAAAGTTGAACCTCCATCATTTCTGAATTGCGTCACCCAGCTGACTCGTGAAAGACTTCAAACGCTCTCCAGTGGTTTGTAAGCTCACTTTCTCCTCCCCAAGCAGACTGACTACAAAGTCCTTCTCCTGCAAAAAGGTCACCTTTGATTCTTCTCACATTGTTTACAGCATAGTTCACAGCATTGTTCTTCAAGCTTTGCGCGATGACCCAGTCATTACAGAGTAGTTAGATCATTTTACTGAGTCACAACCAGCATTTTTTAAACAAAATAGAATAGAATTTTTAAAAATGCAATACATAGCCAAGGTAAGCACTATTTTATGATACCGTTGTTTTTGTCAATTATATATGTGTATATTGGGCTGGATAACAAATGTATCACTAAAGCATGCCACGATCAAAGACGTTGGGAAAACATTCCTGTAATAGCACGAGAAGTATTCAGTAACACTGATTAATTGATTTTCGCAGACTGAAGCCAATGTTAAAGTTTTTTAAATGGCCCGGAATTTTGGTTCAGGTCTTTAAAAGTTATCATCAGGTCGGTACACTTTTACCTGCTTTCAGTGAGGGCAACATTGGGAAAACCCTCTCAATCTCTCCGCTTATCTACATGGTTACAATACCACAGTCTCACGTACTGCTCTTTCTAAGGGGAAGCGTGTCAGTTCCTCGCACCCGAGTGAGGAAATCAGAGTCCTCTCATCTGCACTGGACCAGGCTTGAGATTCTTTAAACAACTGTCCAACGTTTATTTGAAAGAATGCCCTCTGTTCAATTCTTCAATCATTAAGTTTGACCCCAAACCTGACAACTTTGAACCAATGACAGAAAGACCCTGGGGGTCACCAGACCCACCCTCCCTTGAAAGCAGTTTGAGGATTATTTATCTGTAATCTCTCAAACACATGACTTGGAAGGACTTCACTCCTCAGGCATATGACTTGTCAAAATACTTCTTCCAATCAAATTGAGTAGTCTTTCAGTTACACATACTATATTCCATCTCCGTTACTTTTCCGGTAAGGTCCTGCTCCCTGGCAAACCACTCCGCCAGAGCTGCCTGGCTAACCTAGTGCCTGCCCTCTTTAGCCTGGTTCTAACAGAACAATCTCTGTCCTGGAGCCGTGTGATCTGCAGGCCTGTCCCAACCTCGTCACACAGCAAGTGCCCTTCAGCATTTTATTAACTCACTCCGCACCATTTTCTTCCCCTCTCTGAGTATGTGATCTAACGCTCTCTTGGTCTCCAAGATTCTGTACCTTGGATGAACAGTTTTCCTACCTGCTCCACGGTTATGAGAGGTGGGTGTACGGGCCTCAAGCCCAGGCCTTCCCTTTAGCCACAGAAATTCTCCTATAATCAGTTCTGTTTGTTAAATCTATGCCAGGTTTCATTTGAATAAGTGACTCCCTGGACAAAACAAATATAAACGTTATAGAAAATTCATTCATTGCAAATGTGTGTTGAGCAATCCCTATATGCTAGACAGAGTTCTAGGTGCTGGAGCTTTCCTTGGAAGACGGAGAAGGACACTGATGGATATTTGAGTGAGTATTTATGTCGCAGTAATTTGTCAACTTAAAAGCACTGCCCAAGGCAATGTGGTTATTCAGCTTAAGTGAATACGATGTTGTAAAAACAATTTCAGATTTTACCATTAAAATATTCCTATCAGAATATTAAAGTATTGTTACGACCCATAAAAAGAATATAGTTGAAAACATCTATATAATCAACTGCAGAAGGAAAACACGTTGTAAAGAGGACTGAATTTCTGTAATACATACCTCACTTAATGAAGTTAACAAAGATATTACAACATTTCCTTCCAAATAAGGAAGTGCTGATAATCTGGGAGATTAAAAGCGTGAGAGCAGAGACTGATAGAAAAAAACACAGCAGTATCGTCCTGACTTGTAGTGATAGCTATTGCTTTCGCAACACTGTGACCTCCTTGAGGACAGGAGGCATGTGTCTATTCTAAATCTATTCCTCTCGCAGCTCCTCCAGCAGGACTTCATTCCACATTAAGTGAATGAATGAAATGCCCCGCGCACCCAGCTCTGAGACATAACAGCCTGCTGCCACCATTGTCACAAGCAGAGTGACTTGCACAGCCTTGGTGTACCCAGTGCAGCCCCAGGTTAAGCCTGTTGTGAGGTAATAGTAACCTCTTCCATTCTCAAAGGGTCATATTTGGAAGATAAATCATAGGTTTGCCCTAATCATAAGCATTAGTCACATTCATTCTACCTTTCAGTTACTTTTAAGGTAAGGGATTCTAGAACATTCTGGCTCAGGTTCTGAATTTATTTTACTCAATAAGCAAGTAGAATAAGTACAGATCTTGAGAACTGTATTCCTCTTTCAGTTTCCTTGTGGTTTTATGGAGGACTAGAGAACCTGAGGGGGAAAGCTGGTTTTGGGGAGACTAAGCAAAACCACAAGCACCCCTTGCCCTATGAAGACCAGACCACCAAGAAACGTGCATGAAAGGCAAGAAATCTCAAGTTTCCACCGCAGATAAAGACATGACCTGAAGGGAACCTGTCACCTCTGTCCCAGTGATCCTACTGTTCTCTCACAGGCAGGCATTTGGATCACATCTGCTAATCACTCTGAGTTCAGAGAAACGGACGCCAGATAACTTCCTGGCTTTGTTAGAGGAATGTCCCAAAGACCGGACTGTAAGAGAATTTCTCACTCGTCAGAACTTCAGGGAAATCATCCTAATCTAGACTTCAACTTCCATGGAACGCACGTAACAGTAACAGGTCAGCAGCCCCCATTTGACTCTTACCCTTGAGCTCTCACAGCAAACTTTGAAAATGGAGAAGGAAGGCCACCCCTTAGGGAAACTGGTGTCCCACAGCATTTGTGTCAGGGAAATGCCTACCAGAGCAGCCAAGTTTGGGACAGAGACAATAACCTTGAAGATAAAGTAAAAGCAGTCTACATCATTTGTATTTCGATAAATAAAGTTCAGCTCAGGGCCCTGAAACTTGGCCTTCTGATTTCTCAGCCCCCCTCTGTTCTGGGCGTGGCAGTGGCACAAGCGGTAATGTGGCAGCCCCAACAACATGCCAGGTGCCCTAAGGGGAAGGTCCTAGAAAAAGAGGCGCCTCCTCCCTTCTTCCCACGGTGAAGTTAATTCAGGCCTACTCCCAGCAGCCCAAAGTTAGAGAACAGTCCCGGACGCACCAGTCTGACGCTAGGGGAAGTAGGAAAGCTAGGCGCCTGGACAGGTACTCTGGAGAATAAGGAACTTATTAACGTATGTCAAATTAACAGGTTTATGTCACCCCAGACTTATCAAAAACAGGACATATATCCCAGTTTCATTCTGGTAACAGGTTCACATACCTCCCTTTTTCCTCTTTCTTTATCACTTCTTAGCTACCCATCTTTTTTATGCAAAAGTAGCCAGTCATGTAACTCCCTGTATTTTAGTTTTCTCATTGGCACAATTGGTGGGGTGGTTGGAAGTCAAACAGGGACTACATTTAGGCCACAGTCAACCTGAGCATGAGAGCAGCCCCATATCTTTTCGTGAAGCAAAGGCACACCTAGTATCCCCCTGCCCCAACCATCCTGGCAAAGTGTGGGGGCCCAAGTGAAAGAGACCTAAGGGCCAGAATCACAGGCAAGCTGATTCTGTTGCTACAACAAAGGGCGGTTGTGGTATAATCAGAATCAAACCAGGTTTCATTAAACACTTCATTTACCCACAATACTCATTTCACTTCCTTCCTTCCCCTTCTGTCTTCAACTCTGGGTACGGAGTGAAAGGGACTTGCCCACTCATTGGCCCCAAACAACCTGTTCCCATTTGCCCCGTCTATGGAAAGGGCACAGAACCAGAAGCGAGAGCCTGAAGTCTTGTACACTCGCAAAAAAATAACCGCTTGTGTGGCTCTGGCACCTGCATTCAGCCCCCACACTGATTGTCTCCACCTGTGCAATGAAGGGCTGGGTGTCCATGAACTTTAAGAGCCCTTCAAATTCAAACACCTCCAATTCCCTAAAACACCTTACTCTTCCTTGTACATCTCCTCCATTCTATTATATCTTCTTACCGTGTGCTCATGCTCCCAAGCTCCTAAATATTCCATCATTCAGCAGAGGCTGAATAGCCCAGAAATTTAAAAGCCCAGCTTTTGAACCAAAGAAGTCAGAATTCACGGTCCAGTCTTGCTACATACCAGCTGTGTAACTCTGGGTAAGAGATCTTGCCTTATTGGTAAAATCAGATTAGTTATGCTATGTGCCATGTAGGGTTGTTGTGAGGCATAATGGAGATACTACACATAACACGCTAGGCCCTTATCCATTCAGTTACTCTAGCTCCTGCTGTGTGATGGTCACAGAGCTGGATGCTAGGGGTACAGCAGTGAGCAGAACAGAGAAGGTCTCTCCCTGTATGAAGGTTACCATCCAGTGGGGGAGCAAGCTCCTGAAGAAGTCATTGCTAAAGTACAAGAGCGATGTGTGCTCTGAAGGAACCCTCTACAGACAAGGTGCTGAACAATGTTACACGGAAGTGAATGGGGGGGGGAGGGTGGCATGGGAAGAAAATGGTCCTTACGGGAAAAAATTGAGTAGGATGTGGTCAAGGAAAGAGTAGAAACAAGACCCTAAGCAAGGTTGGGGGAGGGCTTATAGGGAACCCTAGAGTGGAAGGAATGGCTGTGACCAGAGAACCTCGGAGCAGGAGAGGATAGAGGAGTGTGGGTTCCATCATGTAGGAGGACCAGGCACAAAAATGGTAGCTGTTGTCGCTACACCTGTACCCACAGTGTAACATGTCCCAATGGCATCTACCTTCCTGCCTAAAGCAACTCCTCCCTCCTGCCTTCTCCCAATGGTGATTGGCCAACCCTCATATTTTGAAGTCCTCTTGGGTACTTTTCTTCCCTTAGCCCCTTCCATTCATTTATTCCACAGGTTACATCATCTAGCATTTCAACTTTTGAGAGTTCTTCTATCCTATGCCCTTGTTTGTGCCCTCATGGTCCCCACCCAAGGCCAACAACCTCATACCTGAGCAATAACAATGGCCTCTTAACCAACAGCCTTATCTTTATTCTCTATTAATTCTAGAAAGCCCTGTCCACAAACTAAATTCCACAAATGACTACTTTATTCTTGTTTATTATTGCTAAAAAAAAAAAAAAAAAAAAACATGTGGCCTCCCATCCACCTTCACATGAGACCAGTGTTCCGAGTCATCTGAGATGCTTCCTGCTTGTCCGTGGGCTGCTGCACCAGGGAAGGGGACCTCCATTCCCCCCAAACTGATCCGCTCATGTCCTCCAAACACATAAGATTCATTCCAGACTCTACGTCAGTGACGTTTAGCCCACTGTCACCTGAAAAGTTCTTAAAATGCCCACACTTGGGCTCACCACTGGGAATTCTAGAGAGAACCTTAGTCATCTGCATTTCTTAAGCACCCCAGGTGACCAAATGTGCGGTCAAGCTTGGGGAAGAAGGCTGCTCTGCCTTCTGCCCTGCTGTTTCCCACCCAGGACTCCTACTCTCCCTCCCTCCCCCACCCCATCTTCCCTGTCCTTACAGGTTCAGCTATTTGAATCTTCCCTGTCTACTCCAGAGCATCTAAATTCCATCTTCTAAGACCCGTAGAGTAGTAATGGTTTGAATCCATTGTTTGGCCACCCCATCACAGGAAGTTGTTTCCAAAAGCTTCTCACTAAGCAGGAGTTCTAGATCTCAGTGCCTGAGGCATTTCGTGAAATAAAAAGACTAACACGAGCCAGTCTTGGAAACTAACCACCTCTTATAAAATTGCATCTATAGAAAAGCAAACCTGCTCTTATTGAAAAACCTAACTATCATTAGGAAAATGTGTTCAAATTTCTAACTTGACCCACCAAGCATGCATCTCTGCCTACTCCAACTGCCTTGCAAAATCTATGAGAGCGAGGAATTGCATTTCCCCAAGATCTTGCACGCTGGTAGACACAGGACAAATCTTCGAGGCCCTGGTGAGGCCTTCATACCCTGAGGCACCTGCTGGAGCCTCCGCCACCACTGATAGTACCCGCCGCTTTGCTGAGTACGTAGGATATGTGCCGCTTAAGGGTACTCCGTTTTCTCCTGATCTTGGAATGAAGGCCTTAATACAACTGGACTTTCTAAAGGAAGCTTGCCTCTTTGAATATGCAAAATTTTTATTCTTTCTTTTTTAAAATTTATGTTTCAACTGTAGTTGGCATATTGGAATACAATATTATATTAGTTTCAGGTGTACAAGACAGCGATGAGACATGTACATACATTATGAAGTGATCACCTCAAGTCTAGTACCCACCTGGCACCATGCAAGGTTGTGACAATATTATTGGCTGTATCCCCTATGCTGTTCTTTACATCCCTGTGGCTATTTTTATAATAGGCTATTTGTACTTCTTAATCACCTTCACCTTTTTAGGGTAGGGGGCCCATCGCCAACCCCTACCCCCAGTCTGGTAACCATCAGTTTATTCTCTGTGAATGTACAAACTCTCCGTGTTAACCATTCTGATGGAATCCTAGCTGAACATTTCATTCTTACGTATCTTACTGAACAGAGTAAACGGATTGAAATCATTTCCTGGTCACTTAGAACCATTATTATAAGCCATCAGGCAAGCTATGTAACATCATATAGACCCCCAACAAGGGTTTTAAGGGACCCAAACTTTCCCTCTTCTATATATTCAAGTATCTCAGAAATGAACATGTTGCATGAATAATGGAGGACATTTTTAATGACTATCTGTCCTCCACGTGACCACACACCTAGACTTTGCTGAGCATATTCTGTGTACTCTGGGTCAAGTTCTGGGGGTGACTCCTCCCCTGACCTCCAATGGCATACCTAAATTCAGTGATAGGGTTTTTTTTTCACTGCTTACAGGTCTCTTAGTTTCATGGATCATTAACCCCAAGGTGGCTAGAAGGCTAAGATCAAGTAGGAGGGATCCTCTTAATGAGTAACAGTTACTTTGAATTAATTACACAGTGATTTTGGTTTTTTGGTTTTTAGGTGGGAAAATTGCAATAAGAAATGACTTACAAGTGAGTAGTAGGGCTAGTATCCCCACCCCCACCCTATCATATGACTTATAAATCTAAGTAGCCTTTGTATTGCATTGAATATCTGTTTGGAAGTCATGAGCTTAGACCATTTCCTAAAGATTCGCTTGGGCCCCAGAATGTGTAGCTAAATTCTCAAATGTATCCCACGACTCCAATCCCCTGGTTATCACCTTATACACAAGCGTCTAGAGGCTTTCCAAAATACATCCAAACAAGACGTGCTTTAGATTTGGGCCAAAGTAAGCACCCACATCTCACATGTGATCAGCAGCTGCAACCATTAGATCTATTTGCCCTATTTGATAATTTTCTGATTATTAAACTTGTGGTGAGCAGTGTAATGCATATATTTTCTTCCTACTTAAAATCCCTGTTCTTTCTCAAAGAAAAGTAAAAACGAAAGCTATTTCTGCACCTACATTGTTGTTTCATCTTTATATCTGCAAATAAATCCTGCTTGTGTGTTTTGTTGGTGGTTTTTCTCTCTCTCAAATCGCTGGAGATTTGAAATAAAAATGAATCAGCAGCAATGGCTGCTGCACTTAAGAAAATGTATGATCTAGTTATAATTCATGTATTGGCTCCTGAAGGAACTTAAGTACTTAACTCCCAATTTGTGATGGAAGTATGAGTAACATCTCTCAATCTGCATCTGATTCAACTTGCTCATTTTATCCAAATCTAATGCCTAGATTCAGTTCTCACTCTACATATATTTCACCAGCTTTCCAATCTCTACATGTGGAGTTGCAATCAAATATTTGTGTTCATCCAAAATGCCTTACTTCTAATTTTGAAGCAAACCACAGCATAGTGTCTTTGATATTATCAGATAACATCACTGGTCTACCTGGGGGTAAACAGCATTAAACAAAGGAATTACTTCTCAGGGAACTATGTAAGAGAAGAAAAAGAAGAAGAAGGCAAGCACGTAAGAGAAGCATGAATTAAGAATCAACTAAATAGTTTCCAATTTTTCTGAGGAGCATTTTGTTCATGTCTTTCCTGTCCCCACATCAAATCTAAACTTCTCTGTCTAGCCTGGCTTTCTGCCTTGGCTCTGTTCTCTCCATTGAATCATACCCTCCACCCAGCCCTGAGTGTCCACTCCCCAGGGTCCCACACACGCTCTGCTCACACCCACCTCTGGGGCTGTGTGACTTGGCCGTCTAGGGGTGTGCATATTGGAAAGGACATTAGACCAGGAGATGGTAAGCCTGGGTTTTATCCCTTTCCCCCTTTCTTGCTTATAAACTGAATGACCTCAGCTATGCTACTTAACCCATCTGAGATTCAGTTTCTTCATTTCTCAAATGAAAGGGTTAGCTTGATACTATCTGGCCATGCCACTTCTTAGAAACCTCTCCATGCCTACCTTACTAACCTAAATATTCTTTCAATTTCACAGTATCTATCATCCTTTGATACAGCATCTATTTGACTGATTTTTTTCTCACCTACCACCGTTAGAACGAAAGCTCTATGTGGGCAAAGATTCTTCCCATGTAGTTAACCGTTGTGTTCCCAGCACTTAGAGAGAAGTTCAACGCATCGCGGCCACTAAAGAAATACTTGTTGAGTGCAGGAATGCATGAAAGCATCATACATATTATTCTTCCTTAAAAATGCTCTACAGCTCAAATTTCCTCCATTAGATTTGCTGACAATCCCGAACCCACTTCTCTCCCTTCCGTGCACTTCTAACGCGATTACAGTGAGTACCATTCAGTTTGGCATTTAGAATTCTCTGAGTGTCTCAGATGTACGAGCACTCACTTCCCAGGTTAAGAATATACCTTTCTGAGGGCCAAGGATGACATGTCTCATACCTAGTCTGTCAAAGAGTTGCTAGGTATTTGGTTGATTGAATTTACTGAAAATTTCAGCCTTGCGTTAGGCAGCTCATACAGGATTCAGTCACCTGCTAATCTCCCCATCTGTTTTCTGGGCAGCGCTGACAGGGGTGATGAAGCCACCTGAAGTCCATCTCTGTGAGGAGCAAAGGTGAAGAGTAGTCACATGTCCTTTCCTCCCAGAGACCATCACTTGGTCGGCACATAACAGCATCCACTGGTACTACTGAGATGACAGGAGGCAGAGGGAACTGGGGGGAGAAGCAGAGTAAAACTAAATGCAACTATCTTTCAAACAGGAGACAGAAGAAGTGGAGGACTTGACTTCCAACAGGATTTCAGAGACTGAAACAGCACCTTAAGCGTTGTCTCTTTACTTACCCTGTGTCTGTCTGAGAACGCTGGGCACTGCTGAATGCAGTGACGTGCCTGAATGCAGGCAAGATTATCAGTGAAACAGTATCATTGTACAACGATACTGCTCATCAAACTCAGGTCTGGTAAATTGAATTTTCTCGTAAAAGTTTTACAAGAAACCCATTTGATTTGCAGCTGTTATCAAAAAGCTTTCTCTACTGTAGCTGCAAGGATATAAAATATATAGGGGCATTTACTTCTAAGTATAGCCTAGTTAAGGTAATTTAATCTGCCTTTGGTACTTCAGGGACATATTACTAAGCCTCATGTATAACTGTAGCATGAGAAAGATATGAAAATCACAGGAGCTAGAACTGAATTGTGCTAGGCCCTGATCTTGGATTCTGAGGATGTTTGGTTTTTATAATAAATTATTTTCCTTGAATTTGCTTCTTTTTCTGAAAAGTCAACATGCTAAAAAAATAATAATTAAATTAGAAATCCAAATTAGTTCATTTCCAGTTCTCATTTTATCATCTCTGAACAGGGTGATGAAAAACAGGGTTTTAAAAAAAAATTATTTTGGACTTCCGGCCAAGATGGAGGCATAGGTGGACACACTATGCCTCCTCTCACAACCAAGATTAAGGACAACAAAAATATAGAACAAAAAAAAAACAACCAGACAAGATAGAGGATTGAATTGTATGGAAGTCCAACAATGATTCGCCAAGACTGGTAAGAGGGGCAGAGTCGGCGGCCGGCAGACAGAGGTCATGGCAGGAAGAAGTGGTAGCTGGTGGTCCCAGGTGCACAGGCAGCAGTTACAGAGCGCAGGGAGGCAACAAGCCAACCAAGTGAAGCACACAAAGTGGTTGACCATGGTCACACAGTTGTGCACAGAAAAAACAGACAAAAACAGGCAGTGAGATGGACTGCACAGTGCAGGGCCCCGGTGCCAGGAAATAAAGCCTAAAAAGCACCGATTGAGAACATTTGTGGGGGTTGGGGTGCCAGGAAAGAATCCCAGCCTCATGGGAGAGTTCGTTGGAGAGACCCACGGGGTCCTAGAATGTACACAAGCCCACCCACATGGAAATCAGCACCAGAAGGGCCCAATTTGCTCGGGGAAAGCAGCGGAAGGGACTGGAATCTGAGAGAGAGCAGAGCAAGCGCCATTGTTCCCTCTTGGACCCCACCCCCACATCCAGCATCACAACCCAGCGACTAGGTTGCCCCGCCCTGGTGAACACCTAAGGCTCCGCCCCTCACTATGTAACAGCCACAACCAGACCAAAAAAAGAAAAAAAGGTTCAAACGGGAGAACAGATCCAAGCCTCAAAGCTAATTCATCTAAGCGACCAAGCGGTAGCCAACCTATCAGATGCACGATTCAAAGCACTGGTGATTAGGAAGCTCACAGAATTGGTTGATGTTGGTTGCAAATTAGATTAACAAATGGAGGCTACAGTAAGTGAAATGAAGGAAAATACACAGGGAACCAATAGTGATGGGAGGAAAACTGGGACTCAAATCAATGGAGTGGACCACAAGGAAGAAGGAAACAACCAAACAGAAAAGAATGAAGAAACAAGAATTCAAAAAAATGAGGAGAGGCTTAGGAACCTCCAGGACATCTTTAAACGTCCCAAAATCCGAATTATGGGGGTACCAGAAGGGGAAGAGGAAGAGCAACAAGTGGAAAACTTATTTGAACAAATAACAAAGGAGAACTTCCCCAATCTGGAAAAGGAAATAGACTTCCAGGAAGTCTAAGAAGCTCAGAGAGCCCCAAAGAAGGTGGACCCAAGGAGGAACACACCAAGGCACATCATAATTACATTAGCCAAGATTAAAATGAAGGAGAGAATTCTAGAAGCAGCAGGGGATACAGGGACAGTCACCTACAAAGGAGTTCCCATCAGACTGTCAGCTGATTTCTCAAAAGAGACCTTACAGGCAAGAAGGGGCTGGAAAGAAGTATTCCAAATCATGAAAGTCAAGGACCTACATCCAAGATTGCTCTATCCAGCAAAGCTGTCATTTAGAATGGAAGGGAAGATAAAGTGCTTCTCAGCTAAGGTCAAGTTAAAGGAATTCATCATCACCAACCCCTTATTATATGAAATGTTAAAGGGACTTATCTAAGAAAAAGATAAAAAATATGACAGTAAAAAGACAGCAAACTCACGGATATTAACAACCACACCTAAAAGAAAAGCAAACTAAGCAAACAGCTACAACAGGAGCAGAAACACAGAAATGGAGATCACATGGAGGGTTAGCAACAGGGGAGTGGGAGGAGGAGAGAGAGGGACAAGGTACAGAGAATAAGTAGCATAGACGGTGGGTAGAAAATAGACAGGGGGAGGGCAAGAATAGTGTGGGAAAAGTAGAAGCTAAAGAACTTATGACACATGGACATGAACTAAAGGGGGGAATGTGGGTGGGAGGGGTGTGCAGGGTGGAGGGGAATGATGGGGGAGAAATGGGACAACTGTAATAGCATAATCAATAAAATATAATTTTAAAAAATTATTTCACTATATCATTGCGAAACCTCTGATTCCACTGTCATGAAGGGGTGTTCGTGAGTTAGTGAAGCATGTCTTTACTGACAGCACTTCCATTTCCACTGCAGAATCACAGATCATTGGATTTGGAAGATCATTTAAAGACACTTTACCCTGTCCTCTCATTTAGCCAGGAGGAAACCGGAGTCCAAAAAGATGAAGTGACCAGTTCAAAGCCACACCGCCAGCATGAGGGCCTCTGATAACATCCAGGTGGTTAACTTCAGGACTGCACCTGGAGGCATCTTAGTACTAGAGGAGGCAACCTCCCACAGGCTCCTAGTGACTCTCAGTTGCTACAGGCCAAAGTCCATGCACACCGCTTGCTTGTGATTCCATTTTTGTGAGAATGTGATTCTTCATTGCTGGACATTGCCCTGCTGGCCCCTGGTATCCTGCTGAGTCCCCCACCCTCTCTGTTAGAAGCCACACCTGTGGTGTGCGAAGAAAAGCTCATTCTGTGCTCTGATCAGATTTCTGAAGTGACTCCTGTGTAGGGAAATCGCATCCAACCTGTCTGGACTTCCCTTCCATCAGCTCGTTTCTTTCTTCGGCATCGCAGGATGTGAGGGGACCGCCCTTCAGAGGACACCATTGTGGACTGGTAGACTGTCTCAGATCTGGCTTGGGAAGCATAAACCTTCATTTCCCAGGTTAAAATGTGCTCTGCTGGTAGGGCACATTCGGTCAGTAAAATAATTCTGTCTTGTTTGCTTGTTTGTTTAGTTGAGTAACATCGCAAGTGCAGGAGACAGAAAGATCAGCTGCGTTGGGGGTCAGGGGAGCGTCTACACACCTTTTCCATGAGCATCAGTTCTGAAAGCATCTGAAAAGCAAACACCGTCGTTACGCTGCACCGGGAGCTCTGCTGGGAGCTCTGCACTGACCAACTCATTTACTCTGGAGAAAACCCCGAAGAGGTAGGTAGGTATTAACACTACCCCACTTCTCACAAGAAACTGGAGCACAGACTCAGCAGGCAACTTGCCCATTTCCACACAGCTAGCGAGTGGCAAAGCCAGGATTATGAACGTGCCCGTACATATTTTTACCACCATGCTATGTCTAACACAGGTAATTTGAGAATAGAAATTAAAACGAACTTTTAACGTGTATTTTATAAACATTTCACGTTAAAGTATTTTGGGATCTAAGATAATTATTTGGACAACTGACACAATAGCTAAAGTCTTAACCATGCAAATACCATGCAATCTTTATAATTTATTTTACGTATTCAGTTGTGCAAAATAGAGTCAAATGTACGGGAAAATTCCTACGCTACCTTGACCATGATAATAAAATATTTCACTAGCTACCTACTATGTGCCAGACTCCAGAGAAAAAGAAATGCAGCAACACAGAGAACATGTGGTACATGTCAAATTGGAAGGCTATCAGCCAGTGTAAAAAACAAATTCTAGAAATAATTTAAGCACTCAGTACTCTAAACACTAAAGAATATAAAAACCTCTTGTGACAACTCAGAGTTAGAAAATTGTGGCCCTGGCCAACTAGCACAGTTGGTCGGAGCATCATCCCAATACATCAAAGGTTGTGGGTTCGATCTCTGGTCAGGGCACATACAAGAAGCAACCAATGAGTGCATAAATAAATGGAACAACAAATTGATGTTTCTCTCTCTCTTTCTTTCTTTTCCTCTCTCTCCTTCTCTCTCCTTCTCTCTCTCTCTAAAATTAGTAAAAAAAAAAAATTTAAAGAAAATTGCAAAGAGTTATATTTTCTATTATAATTGTGGTGATATTACTTCTCAAATCTTGATATAATTCTATTAACATTTTACTAAATATATACTATAATTAAATTTCTTTGATTATGCTTTTAAAAGGGTTCTGAATTGGGTACCAGGTAAATATTTCCTTTGTTATTAAATAACACCTCCTATTAAAGCTTCAGTGTGCTTAATGTTTATACTTCTTCCCATGTCCGTTTTTCTTTAAAAAAATAATTAAGTAACAGAATTCCCTTCACTATACCAGTACCAAGATTTCAAAATAAACCACACAAACTTCAGAAATGCCAGCATTCTTAATTTCCTTCTTGATTATTCTTCATGCCATAAATGTATAGCATAACTTTGCTTGCACCTCAGTTAGATCTTCAGTTTTAATTTTCTGTGCTTTGCACAATAGAGTAGTGATTATCTGCTGTTGTTCAGTAAATTATAATCAGATAGTTTGAGTCTGAATGTTCATAGTCATTCTCATTTCCAACTTACTTTCACTGAAATCTGTAATAATAATAAAAAGCTCTAGGAGAATGTATGCAGTGTTAGTGATTGAATTGTGACCCCCCCCCCAATTCTTATGTTGAAGCCTGAACCTCCGAATGTGACTGCATCAGAGGTAAGACCTTTAGAGAGGTAATTAAGTTCTACCAAGGTTGTTAAAGTGTGCCCTAATCCCATCCGATTGGCATCTTTATGGAAGAGATTAGGACACACCAGGGAGGTGCAGCCACCCAGAGAGACCAGGGAAGGACACGGAGAGGGCAGCCGTCTGCAAGCCAGGAAGAGGGTGCTCGACAAGAGCAGAATCCGCTGCATCCTTACCTCACCCTTCCCCCTCCGGAACCGTAAGAAAGTAAATGTCCATAGTTTGCGCCACCCAGTCTGTGGAACCTGATTACGGCAGCCCCGGCAAACTGACACACCCACGGAAGGGCTTGCTTTCCTCTCCCACGAAGTCACTTCCTTACGGTCGGCACTTCCACAATTCTGGTTTGTCCATGCTGTCTCATTCGGTATGTCTAGCCCTCTGTCATGTGTCTTCTGTTCTCTATTCAGTCACGCCTGATCATGCTACAGCCATGGGGAGAGGACCATTTCCAAAAGATATGCACAAAGGCTGACAACTTTTCAATATTTAGCAAGGACAAGATAAAGGCTCAGCGTGTTGCTCCAAAGTCAGAAGTGTTTGAGAGCCACTAGTCCTTGTCGCAGTCATTTTCATGATAAATGTGATTTGCATCCATTATTTTTCAACTATCAAAGAATATCAGTATATAAAAAGTTAAAAATGCTACATAATTTGTAATTTTTATTTTACAGAAAATGTAAATTGAAAGAAACAGAACCTACTCCAGTTGAGGAGGTAAGATAAAATTTAAAAGAATATTTGCAATTTATAATTATGTACAAATTATGTAGCTAGAATTTCAAACTACATGACTTAAATTGCAAATATTTAAAAGAATATTTGCAATTTGTAATTATGTACAAATTATGTAGCTAGAATTTCAAACTACATGACTTAAATTGCAAATATTCTTTTAAATTTTATCTTACCTCCTCAACTGGAGTAGGTTCTGTTTCTTTCAATTTACATTTTCTGTCAAATAAAAATAAGCTGAATTAAAAAAAAAAGTTAAAAATGGAGGCCATCTCTCCTGACTGACCATCCACCTAATCCTTCTCCAAAGAAATGTCCACTGTCGGCAATTTAGTGTGTAAACGCCTGCTTTCAATGGAGGAATCTCCTTTAAAACACATTTACAAGCCCAGGCCAGCTAGCTCAGTTGGTTGGAGTATCATTCAGCTATGCCAAGTCTGCAAGTTCAATCCCCAGTCAGGGCACATACAAGAAACAACCAATGAATGCATAAATAACTGGAACAAGAAAGCGATGTTTCTCTCTCTCTCTCACACCCTCTCAACTTAATAAAATTAAAAATAATAATAAAACATGTTTGCAATACTCTACCAACTGCCTCCATAGTCTGTGAACACTGGTCTAGCAAATGTCTCGCTCTCTGGGAGAACAGACACCTCCTCGTTTCTGGAGCTGGAGATGCAGACGGGGCCCTCTCACCTACATATCTGCCAACCGGGGCAGAAGGCCAGCCTTTGCAGGCAGTCTTCCATAAAGTCCTCACCAAAGAAGCCCAGAATTGCTTCAGCATTAGATAAGTAACTGCCCAGATTTATTTGTTCCTAATACAATGCTTGCAGTTAAAAATTAAACAATAATATACTTCTCTTTTGTTCAACAAAGCAATAACCTGCTTCCCTGGTCTGTAATCAGAGGCCAAAGGGTAGGTAATTTATCACAAAAGAGAAAAAGCGAGGATTGCCAAGAGGCTGTGATATCCTTGCTCTTACTATAGGGCACCGGTTTAATTAAGACAAAGCTAATAAACTTTACCCCAATTTCCAAGAGCATAAGCTCAAGTTCAGTCTTCTTCATAAAGACAAGGTGGCCAGCCACATCACAGAACATATGTAGAAAGTAATAGATACCATGTTTATCACCTATTTTTTATGGTCAAGAGCTCTATTCCTGGGAATCAAAAGACTACTACATGATAATCTGGTTGGTTCCTTTAAAGATCTCTGATAACATTTTAAACAGTCATGAAAACGAATGTGGTTCATACTACCAGGAATTAAAAGAAATCAACATAGGCCTCAGGAAGAAGATGCAAAGCCATTAACAAAATAAAGTTGTCTCTTGAAATATACATTATAATTTATATGTTATTTTTCATGAGAATTGCATTGTGCATGTATTTGAAACCTCTGTGTCATTCTCATAATCATGTGATAGAGGAGCCTATTTAAAACTTAGCCGGAAGTGACACTGAGGACATAGAAAGTAGTATTAATAAGCAGACCAGGAGGCAATGCAAAGTTTGTAGCTGCTAAATTTGGTTTGCAGAGTCAAACTTACATGCGTGGGAACGGTGACTGTGGCTCTACAGACACACAGAAGTGAGAACTCAAAGTGCTTAGATAATTAACAGGAAAATATGTGCAACGTTATGTACGAAGAAGAGATGAATACATGTCTTGTGGGGAAGGGAGAACACAACCTTAGGGACCGCAGCAATCCAGCTAATATTTCCTGAGTGCTCACTGTGCACCAGGCATTGCTGAGTGCTTTGCATACATTAACTTAATTCCCACCACGACCCTGTGAGGCAGGTTCTATTATTGTCCCCATTTTACTGATAAGGAAATCAAGGCCTAGAAAGGCAAAGTGACTTGCCCCAAGTCACACCAATAACAGGTGTTGGTGAAGTTGGTGAATTGACCATCTGGCTCCAAGTCCCAAGCTCATCCTTCTTAATGCATCTTGAGGTAGAGATTTTGCTAAGTCTCAGCAATACACACACAAACACGCTTCAGTCTTAGCATGCTACATGTTCTATCATTACTGACTTATGTGTATGTACCTGATTATGCATGACAGTTTGAGTCCAACATACTTCTGCACACGTTCTTCACTCCATTCAGATCGGTCCTCTGTGTGCAGGCTTCCTACTGAATGTCCCTCCACTCCTGAAAGCACTGCTTAGAGATCACCTACCTTAGACCCTCCCAGCCCTTCCTTGCCCACAGTAGAACGAATCTAGTCCTCCATATAATTTCTGCACCTGTTAACGCTTATATTTTACATATATCACACTGGCAGAGACACCACAAGCCTGGACGGACAGGGACAGAGAGAATATAAAATGAAAAGGGAACTTGGACCAACCCCCAAATTCTACAAGTAGGCTGCCAAATACTACTGCAAATTCAGCTGCAAATACACACCATCTTTCATGAAAACAAACAAACAACAACAACAAAAAGAAAACAATGGCTCAGATATTGAAAATAAGAGCAAAGGGTGGATCCAAGAGCCATGAAAAGCTATTTCCTGGCCTGGATTCCTAATCAAGAACTGTAACCTGCGCCCGGCTGAGTTTCAGAATTGCCAGGGCCCGAGGGCTCCAGCGAGCACTCTGTTCTCCCTGCTCAAGGAGAAGGCCTGCAGGGCTCAGGCCAGCCCCGCCCCACCAGGGAGCTGGCTGTGGGAGGAGATAACTTGTCTCTTCAGTTCGCAGGTCTAAAGGTCAGGAGGAATGCTGTTAAAGCAGCTACGCCTCAGGGACTACACCCTAAGAGACTTGGACCTGGTGTTGAAGCCAGCATCCTGGATTTGGAGTTGATCATTTAAATGAGTCTTTTGGGAGGTCCTAGGAGGAGTCTAGTGTATATTGCACATGGAGGCAACATAGGCAATTTTTGGTCAGAGGCAGAACTGTGGTAGTTTTCAAATAAGTTCACAAATTCTTTGACACTCCTCCCTGTAAAAGATGCAGCTAATTTCCTCTCCTTGACTGGCACTTGGTGATTTGCTTTCAACAAACAGGATGTAGCAGACATGACAATACTTGACCGCTGAAGTTAGCATTAACTTCAGCAATGACCTACGCCATCTAGGACCAGCTCTCTGGGGGAAGCCACCTGCCTTTTGATGAGAACACTCAAACGGCCCTGCAGAGTGGCCCGTGTGGCGTATGTCTGAGCCTCCTGCCAACAGCCTTAACACACCACTGGGTGTCAGGGAGCCCTCCGGGACCAGACCCTCCAGCCAGCACAGGCCCTCAGGAGCCTACAGCCCAGCTGACATCTGGAATGCAACCCCATGAGACCCCAAACCAGAGCCACTGAGCCACTCCAAACTCTCTGCTCACAGAAACTGTGACGCCTGAACTGTGTGTTGTTTTGAGTCATTATTTTAGGTAAATGTTTAACTTTGTGCATCAAAATGTTATGCGGCCGTAAATAACTAATACAGTGGGTAATTACAAATCTTTGCTTTTATTCATCCAGGGCTGGGTGTTACCGCCAGGCACTGAGGATGTAGCGGCGAACAATACAGCCATGGTCTTTTCTCTCAAAATGCACTAGTGGGGAAGGCAGACATTAATAAACCATGCATTTATGTTTACAAACTGAGACAAGTGCGAAGAGAAAAGAATAGGCAGCGAGGAGAAAAAGGAGAGACCTCATTCAGATTTGGAGGATCCCTGTAAGGATGCAGCACCGCAGCACAGATCTGAGAGAGCGGGGTTTAGCCAGGTGGGAACAGCGGAAGAGACCTCCAAGCATGGGGAGCAGCCTGCCCTGACACCCGGAGTGAGGGGAGGGCTTGGACGGGCCACACGTAAATAAATGCACAAGTGAATAAGTAAGTGTCCACGGAAGCACTCCTCAGAACAATGAGCCGTCCTTTGCTATATTTGGAAAGAACCCCTGTATGTGTTCCAAGGAATTCCAATGTGCATTATGTTAATAAGTGTTACTGATGAAAAGTACATGATCAAATAAACCTGGAGGATGCCAACTAAAACAGAGTTAAACAGCTCTGATTTCTTTCACTGGTAGACATCTCAGGGCCTTTCATAACGATACGCAATACGACTTTCTAACGGGAATTCAGCGCAGCATTTCTGAAATGTATTTATTTGCCCATGAAACCCTTTCTTCTAGGCAGGATCAACATGGAGAACATGCTCTAAGCTGTAGAATTTTCAAAAGGTTACAGTTTTACTTTTTGAGCCTATAAATTTTAAAAATAGATAATTGCCTACCCTAATTTATACCGATCTCTGCTAGCATGTTTCGGATACGCGTTTAAGGGGAAAAAGAATCCGTGGAACAGCACATGTCCTGTCGTCATTCCCAATGGGTCAGTCTTTGGGGGGCGGTAGCTCACCTCGCTCAGAAAGGAACATCTGCATCGGGCCTTCTGAAATACGAATAACTTCTAATAAGTCACCCAAATCTCCTACCTTATTAGCAGCAGGTGATGACACACAGGCTTTCCTTTCAGGTGTGTGTTTTGTTGCCTTCAAGGCTTCTAGGTGGAACTGCAAACACCATTTGGTCTGTGCGTGTGTCTGTCAGAAAAGGTACAGCTGATGTACCATCCAGGCATTCTCTCTGTCTTTCTCGCTCTCTCTCTCCCCCCCACCCCCTCCCTCCCTGTCCCTGTTTTCCTCTTTCTCTTCCTCCCTCCCCGACCCATCCCCCCGGGGTTCTTCTCTGCCTGCCTGCCTTTCTCTGTTTCCAGATCTCCCACCTTTCAAATGCATAGAAAAAACTGAAAAGGAATTCTTCATCTTTGGCATTTTCACCTTTAGGTATTTGTGTTATCATGGAAAAACATCTCGTAGTTACTAAATCAATGCTTTAAAGCCAAAGCATATGAATATTTCTTTCCATGACATTTTTAAATAAAACTAAGAACTCAGACTCAAAGCAAAGAAAATGCTGTAATAACTTTAGTGTTCACGTTAATGAAAGTAAGTATCACGTGAGTGAGGGCGAATGCTGATGTGCTAAGAACAAGATGTTCCTTCCTCCAGCCACGCACCAGTTCACCACCTGAAGTATATCATTCTTAAACACTTATTTTTCCCAACAACCAGAGTTTTAATATATTCGTCTCCCATACCTTAGAAAGGATATCAAGTTATAGAGTGAATTTTTATTCTATAAAATGCCTTTTATCCAAAAACATCTACTAACTGGAAAGCTGTGTTCTTCTGAGGGTCCTCCCAAAACTGGAGGTAAGAAAAACATTTAGGAAAATATCCCAGCTCTTGCAAGTGCCCACATGTAACACCCATGCATTGCAAACAAAAATCAGCCTGAGTAAGCTCAATTCTTTAAAGCATTTAAGGCAGGTACAAACTGGAACTGAACATGGAGTTGTCTTCTCTCTCTGGTTCTAGTCAATTATGCACTGCACTGTAGTCATGGTCAGGACATGAGCAGCATTTTATCCGTCTGGCAAAGGAGACCAGCAACAGTTCAACTTGTGCAAATGTAATTAAAAACATGTGTTCTACTTTACACCAGTAACAATTGTTGAAATACACAAGCTTCACAGACAAAAGAGAAAATAGATCAAATTAATAAATGTTTTTATCCTTCAGGAAAATGGTCCCCAGTGGACTCCATTATTATAGGAAAATGTATGCCACAGAATCAATTTCCCAAATACGCACTTTTTGCAATTTCCCAAATATGCACTTTTTGAAACACCACAAAGCATCTTCTGAATAAAGCAAAGTTAGGTTTCAATGGTTGCAATTCATGTTTTTTTCTTCAATGAAATTCTATTTGCGGTACGGAAAGAGGTAGCTGCTTCATTAAGAACCGAAAACAGACTGAAATGCTGCAATCGGACTCAAGTACAATCCATTCCTGCCTCTTCAGTTTGTGTCCCGCCGCTCCCCAAACTGCAAATGTGGCTATTTTGCAGGAAGGCCTTTATTATGCTGTTGGATACATTCCAGACATCTTTGATGTGTCTCTTCCATAGATGCATATGCTTTGCAGGACCCTCTATCCTAGAGGAGATTTCTAGTTACATATTTAAAGATCGAGATCTTTCTCCTATTATGTTCTCCTTTCATATTCTCTCAGCCCAAAGTTTGCCCTCTGAAGCAAAACATCCTGATAGACATCCTCATGGCCCTTTCAGAACTGCCAAGGCAAGGAGGCCCCACACAGATGCCTACGCAGTTTCCCAACCCGCAGTACTAGGATCTCTTCAAATCAGTTCTGCACACATCATAGGCTAGATCAAGCACGGCAAAGAAGTTTCCTTTCTTCAGCCATCCCCAGTAAGTTGGTGCAGGGCCCCTGAAGGAAGCAGAGATGTTGCTGATTAGCAATGTCTGTAATCAGCAGCAAAAGACAAAAAGGGACAGATGATCCATCTTCCATTCCTCTCTTTGCATCGCGAAATGTATGCTAATCCTTGCTTATGCCCCTCCCACCTCATCTCCATAAAAGGGATGCACCAGGTGAATGCAGATTTTCTTACTGCCTGCACATCCTGACAGAGTTACAAGTGCTGTACTGCCACCTCCTTGGAAGGTCTTCAGGGCTGTACAACCTTTGGGCATCTGAGCCACACGGGAAGAAGAAGAGCTGTCTTGGGCCACACATGAAATATACAAACACTAACAAAACCTGACAAGTAAAAAAAAGGTGTTAAGTAAATTTACGATTTTGTTTTGGGCCACAGTCATAGCCACCCTGGTCTGCTGGTTGGACACCCCTGCTGGGCTTATGTAATACAAACAATGAAGAGCTTAGTATAATCCCTGGCACGTTGCTCATACCCGATTGGTGTTTTTTCATGTGACTGACAGCTCTCCACTTCATTGTTACGCGCTGGCTCACGCTAAGCAGGAAAGCTGAGTTTGGCTGTGTGTTTATGAACAGAATAGGCCAGAGCTTCGTCAGGAAGTGCTGGACCATTCAAACATCACAGAAGCTGTTGCCCATCCCCCTGGCAGCTGCAGGAGTAGTAAACTAGTCCACATTAAAAAAAAATTAAATTAAGTGGTTATAAATCAGAAATATTGTGAAGGATGTTCCACTTCCTGCTTTGGGCACCTGCTTCCTGGGTCACAGGGGTGGGTGGTGAGTGGCTAGATGAGCACACCATTATTATCCAGAGAAGCTGTACCTTTACCTTTTATTGGAATGTGGTGACATTGGCCTCTGCTTTTGTAACTGAAGGGCAGAGGTGCCTAGGAGTGGCCCCTGGGGAAGGGGAAGCGGATGGAGCAGTCCAAGTGCAAGTCCCCCTCCCCTCCGCAAGGCGTCACCTGCCTCCTTGCTTCCAGGCGGATTCAGATTCAATCCTTCCAAACAAACATGTCTCAGTTCTTCTTACAAATATCTCAAAAAAATTTTTTTAATCAGAAACTTATTCTGGAAGAGAATCACGTGGATTCTCAGTCTGGGGTAAAATTCACTAATATCCCTTTAATTAACACTGTGATTACAGAGTCAATATTAAATGTTCTCCCGAGCAATTATCTAATGCAGTTCAGCAGTGTAAGCAGGCAACAGAAATCATCTCACTGAAAGTAATTCCCTCCTTGTGGTTAAAAGGTGGGAAAAGGGATTGCCTAAATTATCTGAATAATCACCTTCACCCTCTCTTTGTGATTATATATGCAACCAGTCTTTGAATGTTTTGGGTTAGGCCCAGGCAAACATAAGTCATATCAACATTATATATACTCAACATATCACAGTGCCCTCTAAACAATTTATGCCCCACAACTAATCAGACAATCATTAGAAGAGAATTTGAGGGGTATAATTGTATGTAATGATAACTACAATAATAGGTTAATATTTTTTTAATATGGGAATGACATCTTATTAGTGTTCATTATTATATATGTTACTTAAACTTCAAAAGAACCAAATTAGTAAAAAACTACTTTTCACTATGGCAACTTACCTACCATGGCCTTGAACCCAGAACTTCTTTATCTCAAAGCCAATGATACTGAGGAAGAAAAAAAAAGGACTGAGAGTCATATGGTTGGAGGTCCGGTTGGGCTAAGAAATGCAGAGGTTAGGGAGCAGGTTTGGGGCTCCGACAGTCCCGGCTGAATTTCTTGCCCTGTGATCCCTTAACAGCGTGACCGGCAATTCACTCAGCCTCTGTGTACGGGGTGGGGTTATGATCCACAAGGGACAGAAACCGAGTATGGTCAATTTAAGCAGGAAAGAAATTTGTCGGAGAGACCACCAGCCGCACAGAACCGATGGGAAAGCTGGCAGCAGCACACAGGTGGGCCTCAGCCGGCGGCACTGCCACTGCAGGAAGCCTCAGCGTCCCCAGAGGCTGTGCAGTCTGTTTAAAAATGACAATTTGCTCATCTGTAAAATGAACACGTGACTGTGTGGTACCTTAGTCAGAGCTCTGTTGCGAGGGTTAGCTATAGCAGGCACATGTACAAAGCATTCAGCACAGTGTCTCACACAGACTAAGCATTAGATACCTTTCAGCTCGTCTTGCTAATCGTGTCTTTGAGCAAGTCACATCCCTCTTCTTTGCCTGCCTTGTCATTACGGAAGAAGAGATGATCCCAATCATACTGTATGAGTCCTAGACTAACGGCTGCAACAAGCAGCCCCTCGAGGCTAAGTGGATTCTCTTTCACTTCATGAACATCGGTGGGACTGGAATGCAGGCATTCAGAGATCCAGTTACCTTCTGTCTAATGGGCCTGCGATACATTGGGCCTTGGCTCTTGTCGGCAGAAGAAGGCAGACAGAGAGAGCACCTCCGAGGGTCGGGGTCATTGAAGGACCAGGCCTGGCAGTGGCATGCGTCACTTCTACCCAGATTCCACTGGCTGGAACCCAGCCGCACAGGCTTCACGCAACCACAGGAAGTACGAGAAATAACACCCAGCTACGTGGTCAAGAAGAAATAGAAACAGGACATGGCAGTCTGCACCACGCCTGCCTAATGCCCTCAGGAGGTTGCTAATAAGATCATAGCAAGTGTGAAAATGCTGTGGAACGTGATCAACAAGCTACAGATGGTGGCAGTGTGGTTGATTAAACCAGGGCGTCCAGTGCATTTTCTGGGGGCAGGAGGGGTGAGGAAAGAAACTGAAACATAATCAGAATGTCCATCATTCTGTAGAAGATTCCTCTGAACTCCTAAGGCTTAATCTCTCCACCTGTACCTTCAGAAATGAGCAACAATTGGGTTGCAACAATTGTGCCCCGGTCTGGGCACAAAAGATCCCCAGTCCACGTGCATATGGGAGGCAACCAATCGATGCTTCTCCCGTGAATGTTTCTCTCTTAGGGTGACAATGTTTCTTGTCACCCTAAAAGCAATGAAAAAAATGTCCTTGGGGGAGGATTAGAAAATGAGCAACAATAAGTAAAGAATCCCCTTTCTTTGCTTGTTAGCTCAGTCCACAATGGGTGTGCAGTGGAATATTTGTTTGGAGAAAAAAGGGGGGAAAAATAAAAGGGAAGAAAGCCATCACTTCGAAGAGTGTAATTGCCAGGGAAGGAGGCAGCCTGAAGCCATCGCTTGGTGGCAACCAACCTCCCTCGCCAAAACTTATCACCCATGAAGATGTCGGGGAGTTAACCACAGAACCGACATGTGTAACAACTCCATGCACTGGGCTCAGTATAAAATGCATGCTTAGAAAGTGACAATTATCAGGAGACCACACAGTCAACATGCACCACTAAACTGGGAGGGCAGTCATTGGAGCCACAAACACAATCACAGACCTTTTTTCATGCCCAAGTTCAGCTGAACAGCACATTTGCAGTCCCCAGAACCACTGGGTGAGCGTGTGGAAGGCCAAGGTGTCCAATCTTCAACTTCTGCTCCTGAAGGCTAAAGAATCATGCACCCAAAGAGGATACAGGTGAACCTCATTGCATTTTTTTCAGTCTTGTGTCCTGGATTCTTATTTAGCTTCATCTTCCTAAAGCTATTGTGGGGAAAAAAATTAAAGGAGTAATAAGAAAAACACCTCCATCGATAACAAGCGCAGTTTGTCAATGACATGCTGAAACCTGTATAATCTACTATCTCAGATTACTATGTAAATATCTCAGCAGTGTGCCTCAATTTTTTATATTTACTATACTCTATCATGATAAATTAACAAGTACCAGTCCTAATCGTTTTCCATTTTAGGAACCTCAAATGGGAAAATAAAACCGTAGAGATATTTTTATTAGCAGAAGTTCCCACCTCTCTCAGTGTGCTTACTGACAACCACCTGACAGGGTGTGGTGATGCAATGTGGTTAGACTGGGGGTAGAAAGTGCCGTTTCCTTCTTCTGGAGTTGGTTTTTTGCAGTGGGACAGATCGTAGGATTTCCTGCTGAGAGGAGGCACGGGCAACAGAAGTGGGCCCTGGTGGTGGTGAAGGGAGAGGACCCTGAGAAATGGACCCATCGCCACCCTTCTTTGCACATCGCCTAACAAATGCATTTTTGTTTCCGAACCCCCGGCGGTCCGAGGAAATGGTATAAACCATAGAACGACGCTGTTTTAATATGTACACACGATGCCTTACACAAGTCAGTGAGAGCCCAGACGGCTGATGTCCTGTCACTGACACCTGGAATGCCCTTGTTTCATGTTTCTCATCTGTTACTGTGCCGTTTGAGAATAACTGGAGAACCAGATACATTCTCAGGTTTGTTCATTCGTGAAATAACATTCAAGGTCTCAGTGCCGGCTAATTATATAAAGGAAGTGAGTTACTTACCCTGTGAGGAAATACAATATATTAAAATGTGTGTATAGGGCGCAAGGAAAGAGGTTATTCTAGGAATTTGAGTTGTGTGAAGACCCACACAGTCTCACTTTATGGTTTTAAAAAATGGTGAAATGGTTTCAATAACACCATAAATTTTCATAATCTTATTTCTTTTCTTTTTAAATTTTCAGTTCTGATTTTAGGAAATAGATCAGGAACTGAATAATGAGTATGCAGAAAAACTGTTCCCTCGGTAAAAGAAATCCAACTATAATTCAAAGAAAGAAGGTAGAGCAAATTGGCATTTCCAAGAGACAATTATGGAGGTAATGACTGGAGAATTCCCTTGTTCTCATGAGTTTCAAATCCCTGTCTCACCGCGCATCAGCCTTTCAAAGTCACAGGGAAGGTGTCCAACTCGAACATAACCCGGCAGAGGCCCAACGCTCAGTCTCACTGCTCCTACAGGGCGGAGCTCCCGGGAGGAGGAGAAAGATCTCGGCGGTGAGACAGACCGCCCTCCCATGCTAACTCACCCACTAACTCCCCCACGCGGTCCTTGAGGGCCACCTCTCCACAGCTGCAGGGCTCTGCCACCTGCGCCAGGAGAGGCTGCCGTCCCGTCTCCTTTTATGCCTGGGGCTGGCCTGCCGAGCGCGGCCGACAGCCTGGGAACTGCCAACAAAACCCATTCGTGGTGAGGATGACTTCGGTTCTTCCCCGCCTAAGCCTGGTACCCAGCCGCCCATCCACCCACCCTGTCCGTCACGCGCACGCTACTTCTAACCCGAGGACCCGCGTGCGCACACACACACACCTCAGCCGCTCTAGGTAGAGTCCTAAAGCAGTGGACCCCCCATCCCGGCAACCAGGTGTTGTGACCCGCGTGTACAAGTGCGAGAAATAGCCCACTCGGGGCGGGAACAGTGAGTTAGGGATGCTGGTTTCAGAGGTGGCCCCCGGGATGCCGAGTTCAGAGGAGCGAGGAGGATGGGTGCCCGGGAGCATATTGGGGCTTCCCAGTCTCGCGGCCCCCCCCCCCGCCCCCCCGCTGCCACTCAGCCCCGAGCCCCGCCCGCCCTGCCTCACTACAGGGCTGCGCGGAGGAGGGCGCGCCCCGCCCCTGCCGATGGGCGCCAATGGGCGCCCGGGCCGCACCGAGTGTCCCCGCCTCCGCAGGGAAACTTGAAGCCAGAGAAAAGTTTGTACTGAGAGCGGCTGGAACTGCAAGAGCGGAGCTCGCAACCCAGCGGCAGGAGAGGAAGAAGATGAGTGGTCCCAGATCAGAGCCTCAGGCCCAGTGGACATCAGGCAGCCCCCAGGGATCCAGAAGCAGCCTCAGTGGCAGCCGCCAACCGCGGTAGCCGCCCGCGCTGCCCAGGACTGCGGAGCAGCCTGCCGGAGTGGAGTCTCCCTGGAGTCTCCGAGGCTTGGTGCCACCTGCGCGCACCGCCACTCGCCTGAAGGCTGCCCGCCCGCGGACTGGACCAGCGGGCTCCACGAAGCTTGGATCGTCTTTGAAGGAACAGAAAAATAGAAAGACAGAACCCCAAGAGCAGGCTTCTCCAGCCCATACCCGCTGCCCTTCCAGTTCCCCAAGTTTTTGAAAGCTGGCCACTCTGACCCCAGTTCCAGAAAACTGGCAACCACCGAGACCTGGGTCTGAAAAGGCGAACGCTCTTCGGGCGCCCCGATACGCGGGGCGAGACTGAGGGCTGGTTGGAAGTGCGTCGGGCACATCTGAGGCTTGACGCTGGGCGCTCACGCGGCTGCCGCCGGCGCGGCCACCACAGGTGAGATGGGCTTGGGGACACGGGGCCGAGAGCAGAGGGTGGGCGCTCCTCGAGAGGAGCCAGCGCGCTCTCCAAATTGTCTTTCATAACTTGTTTTCAATGAGGGTATCATTGACACAGAATCTGTCAGGAATTAGAGTGAGCCACTTTTCCCTTGAGATAGGTCTTGTTCAGCTTGGCAGCGGAGTGAAGTTGTGGTGGGCGGGGTGGGGGGAAATGGCAGGATCAACTTATAAATATTAATGCGAATTGAGTGGGGCTGCGGGCAGGACGCTATCCGGAGCTTGAAGCTTTGGGTAGCCGCAGCTGGCAAGTGGCTACAATTCCCAAAGTAGATCGAGCTGTTCCCCTTGTCTCATCAGCACATTGTTTCTTGGGCGCGGGTGTGACACTTTGCAAGTGGTATTTCCGCTCACTGCGCCTGTGTCTTTCTTCCACCATCCTCAGACCCAGCCTCGCACTTCAAGGCCGCCTACCGCTGGCCATCACCATGTCCACCCCCGCGGCCAATGCGTCTGCCTCCTTGCTGACGAACAGCCCGAACAGCCCGGTGACCATCCCAGCGGTGATGTTCATCTTCGGGGTGGTGGGCAACCTGGTGGCCATCGTGGTGCTGTGCAAATCGCGCAAGGAGCAGAAGGAGACGACCTTCTACACCTTGGTATGCGGGCTGGCGGTCACCGACCTGCTGGGCACGTTGCTGGTTAGCCCGGTGACCATCGCCACGTACATGAAGGGCCAGTGGCCCGGCGGCCAGCCTCTGTGCGAATACAGCACCTTCATCCTGCTCTTTTTCGGCCTGTCGGGCCTCAGCATCATCTGTGCGATGAGCATCGAGCGCTACCTGGCCATCAACCACGCCTACTTCTACAGCCACTACGTGGACAAGCGGCTGGCGGGCCTCACGCTCTTCGCCGTCTATGCGTCCAACGTGCTCTTCTGCGCGCTGCCCAACATGGGCCTGGGGAGCTCGCGGCTGCAGTACCCGGAGACCTGGTGCTTCATCGACTGGACCACCAACGTGACGGCGCACGCCGCCTTCTCCTACATGTACGCGGGCTTCAGCTCCTTCCTCATTCTCGCCACCGTGCTCTGCAACGTGCTGGTGTGCGGCGCGCTGCTCCGCATGCACCGCCAGTTCATGCGCCGCACCTCGCTGGGCACTGACCAGCACCACGCTGTCACCGCCGCAGTAGCCTTCGCCTCCACCGCCAGCCGGAGCCACCCGGCCACCGCCTCCCCGTCCCTGCCGCGCCTTAGCGACTTTCGCCGCCGCCGGAGCTTCCGCCGCATCGCGGGCGCCGAGATCCAGATGGTCATCTTACTCATCGCCACCTCCCTGGTGGTGCTCATCTGCTCCATCCCGCTCGTGGTGAGTGGCCGGGGCTGGGGTCCCAGTCGGCCCATCCCTGCACCCCCCTCCTCCCCCCGCCCCGCTTTCGTTCCTTGGTGAGGTGTCCAGGTCTCAACTGCAGGTTGGGGCTGGGATCCCCATATTCTGCTTTTCAGAGCAGGCCCAAGCTCCTTTCAGGCCGCGTCCCTAACCCTAACGTGGTACAGTAGCAGGTGCTTCCTGAAAGCCTGATTTCCTTTCTCTCCTGGGACAGCCCCTATCCCTTGCTGCCTGACATTGACCTTGAGCCTTCCGGAACCCCGCTTCCCTGTCAGATGTGGAGAGGAAACTAACAGTGTCACTTAGCCCCGTGACCCACCCTGTGAACAGCAGAATCCTGAACATCAGGGGTGCTGGTCTCTTTGATGTATGCCATTCCTTAGGGTGGTGGGGCTTGGGGTATTTTGATAGGGCTTGGGGGTAGATTCTGTAGAATTTTAGACCTAGAAGACTAATGCCAGTTTAGTCTACCTCCCTCACTTTACATTGGAAGTGACCTGCTTAAAATAATCCAGCAGAACCCCACGGTGGAGCTGGATTGCCAGCTCTTCACCATGCCGCGCCTAGGAGCAGCCTCCGTGCACGTGTGGGCTGCACTTCCTGCACAGGGGCCGGCCTGGACCCAGGCTCCTTCGCTCTCCGTAGGGTCAGGAAAGCAGGGCTTCTCAGGGGGCCTGCTCCAGGCAGGCTGCTGGACCCGGGCTAGTGAATTTGCACCCTGAACGACTGTGAGAGGTATTCTCTATTCTAGAGAAGGGATGCACTAGACATGGTCATCTCATTCGCTGCCGGTCCAAACCCTGCAGCTGGTGGGGAGGCTCACACCTCTCTGCCTCCACACGCTGCTCTTACAGCCTCACACCCTGTCTCTCTTCTGGAACACCTCTAACTTTGGCCTTCAGACAGTGTGTGTATTGCGGTACACTTGGTTTACAGGACATCACCTTCTTTAAAATCGCCTCTGCATTAACTTTTAAAATGTTATAAGCAGAGAGCCTACCTAGTTCTCCTCTACTTTGCCTGTGGGTAAAATGGAATGCACTGGGAACCAATGGGCAGAGGCACATAATACTTTATCTAGGGTTTCCCTTAAAAGCAACTACTTTGAAGTTTTCTCCACTCTCAAAACACTGCATTCCTGGAAATTCTAAACCATGAACTCAGGAAGAGATGGCTTCTCTTTCTTGTGCTGATTGGGAGCAAGAGAAAATAAGTGTGATGGGCTCTTACTGCTTTCTTTCCCTTGTTAACTCTGCCCAGGGATGTTGGACATAAAAATATTATATCTCTGATAAAGGCAACTGTCAACGGAAGGAACTTGGAGGTGGCTGAGAGTCAGCACACAGTAGCTTCTTGCCAACTTGTATAAACAGAATTAAATATAATTGGCCAAAGGGGCCTTTAAACCAGTCCAGGACCCAATATAACTTAGAGAGTTAAGTCATGCTTGAGCCACATAAATATATTTTACTGAGCGTAATGGCAACTCAGAATAAAGTGGGATTTTGGAAGACACGATGCAGCCCCTGCTGGAGCTCCCTGCTCTGGCCTCTGCCTTGTGTTGTGCAGAACCGTAAATGACAAAGTGGTTGTTACTTACAGAACATCCACTCTAAGGGAGAGAGGAATTAAGCTAGAAGGTTAGCAACATGCATATACTTTTTAAATGTATTTTGGTTGGAGGTAAGCATGTCAAGCTTACCTCCAATTGATCACTTCACAGTCACAGATGAACTGTTTTCTTCCAGCATCTAGAGAGACATAAAAAGCTTAATTCATCTTGTGGGCTGAAGGGGCAGACCCAGCTCGGTGGTGCGGGGCCAATTTTTATAAAGCCTCTGAAATTATCGGGGAAGCTGGAGGCAAGAAAATACAGGAGCTGTATTTGTGGTTTACCAGTTCACCACGGTTTGAGTAACGAATACTATCCACTCTATAGAAAGTCCTTAGTGGGTGGTAGGTATTAAGTAATTTTACCCTGAAAACTGAAATTGGTCAGCTAAGAAGTAAACACATCGTGAGGCTTCTGCATACCTTTGTAAGTGATAGGAATCATACAAGTGATCATAGCTTCCATTTTTAGTCTTTAGATTTGGCTACCAAAATCTCATTTCAGAATCATTTTAATTGTAAATTAATGACATGCAATAATGATAGGCATTATTACTCCCCACCCACCCACCCACAGTTCAGCAATTACTGAAAGAATTAAAAGGGAAACTCACCCACAACTATAATCTTCTTTGGCTTCTATTTCCAACTCTCTTGTTTTTTCATATTGTAATTTAAGCTTAAACTTTCTGAACTCTGACTTATAAAGTAGTCCGGCCTATCTTCAGTTCCAAAAACACTGAGGAAGCATCTTTTTTCTTTAACTTTATCAAGTCAAGTTGGTTTGCTAATCCTATTTGAGGAAAATCAAACCCTTCAGAGCATTTTAAAGGTTTGGAACGGCTAGTAGAGCTGATATAGTTTACTTGGAATTTCAGAAACCTGGCTCCACACAGTCACTTCGGAACAGCCAAGGTCTTGCCTTTCAGACACCAGGGAACAGGAAGCCCCAGGGGCTCTTCGAGAGCGGTTGATCTAGAGTTCAGGATAAAAAGTAAATAATACTTTGTTATCCATAATATGTCTGTCTCATAAATAGAGCTCAGATTAGAAACGAGACAAGTCGGGGAAATTAGTTATGGGTCTAAGGAACTGTGCTGAACTTGGGAGATTTTCTTAAGTGACTCATAATCAACTAACAGAAGGTGTTGAGTACAATCTACAAGCAAGATTACGTGACAAGATTTAGGGGGAAGGTGCTTCTTGTCTACCAGTTTCTATTTTTGTTTTTTAAGTACAGGGGATGCTGAAGAAATGAAAGAGTATATGCTTAAGAGAAATAAGAGGGATTGCATTCTTTAGAAATATGCGAGCAAGACAGCCTCATAAGGTCCCGTGTTAAACGCTGTAGCTTCGATCAGCGCTGGTGCCCACGTTTGCCAGTACTAGTGTTAGGGTAACAATGATTATCAAATCTGCACCTCGGAACTGAACAGTTACACCACAGGGTCTGGGAAGGCATTCGCGCCCCCACGCCAGCACTGCCGTGTTCATTGTTTACTTCCTTCTTTTCTTTTCTTTCTTCTTACTCTGAAGTAACCAGTGTTCATCTCTGTTAGGGGTAAAATGGCCAATTTGATTAATCATCTGCCTGAAACTTAGGTCTTGAGGAAAAGAGCTTCCCGTGAGTGTTTTTGGTTGCTTACCATAAACTGGTTGCCTGGGTAACGCCCTCCCCAGCATTGATTGGCAAAGGTGGTGCGTCAGGGCAGAAGGAAGCCTCCCAGATACTTTTGTGTCCTGTGGGCAAAGTGGAAATGGGGTCATCAGACTCCTGATGGGCTTTCAGATGGGTGAAACTCACAGCTTTAGGTACAAGGGTGCCACAGATTTGGGTACCATCACAGCAGAACCTGAAGGGTCGCATGGTTTTTCAAATATACTGAGCTGAGTTTTAAAAAATAGCAACTCCTAAAAGCAGTATTTGAGCCATAACCTAACACTGCAGACCTCTCTGTCACACCTTTAAGACCGCAGAATAACAAAGAAGTATTTCCACATCCGGCATCTCAGTGAGAAAAGCTGTGGGGAGAAAATAGGGCTGGTCAGTATTTTCACTCTCTGTACACCTCAGTTTCCTCAGCTGCAGATGAAGAATTTCTATTACTGTGCAACTCACGGGCGGCTGTGGGCGAGTCCTAGTCTTTTCACCACACACGGGGCCCTCCTTTGATGTGCTTGGAACAGAGCAAGCAGACATGCACAAATCCACTTCCAGGATCTTGTCACTTACTGAAAAGCATTTCTACCTGGACAGTCAATTACTAAAAATCAGTTTCACTAAGACTTCAGCATTCCTTTTCAATTAGACATTCCCTGCCAACCGATTGTTCTTAAACAGGAAGTACGTGTTTTTGATACGGTGTCATTACTATCCCCGAAAGCTACCTCTGTGCTGTGGTTTTCACATTCTTGATATATTATTCCACAGCAACCAAACAGCTACATATGGGTTAGCAAAAGAGGGACGGCAGCCAACCAATATGTCATGTGTTAGCCATTTTACTAAGTGCTTTCATAATTTCTGCATAAATTATAAGGAGCAGAGCCAGGTTCTGGATACAGGTTGTTTGCAGTTCGGGCATTTAACTCTACAGCAAACAGCCTCCTGGTAACTTTGCTGTCGTCGCGTCCTTTGCTAAAGTTATATTTTCTCCTGCACTCTCACCTCTAGTCACCCTCAAGAAGCTGAGAATACTGTAAGGTAGGCCAACATGAACAGCAAACTCCCTGTGCAAATCCACAGCTATTAACCAAATAGACTCGCTTTTACAATTGCAAGAGGTCGTGCATGTTGTTTGTGTTCGGTGACTATTTCATGGTGTCCTCCCCACCCCCTGACTCAGAGGTTCCGTTTTCAGCAGCGGCACACTCTCCCAACACTGAAAACTCCTGGACGGGTCTACTTGTGTAGCATATAGGGCCCCTTGGACAAGAATGCCAGAGAAGTGCTTTCTTCGCCTGCCCACGTGACGCTGCTGTGGCTGGTCCCCTCTTAACCTGGGGTCCCTCTTTGGAAAGAGCAAATCGAAGAGACTTTACAAGGAGGCAGAAATTGCTCTACTTTCTTAAATGTTACAAAGTGCATGGAGCTTCTGTTCATTTTTGTCTTCTTTTTTTTTGTACATCAAATCAATGTCCATTGAGAACATGCTGCAAAGCCTAACTCATCATCTCAATTCTTTTCAAATAATTTAACCAACTTCTGAGAATTCTTTTTTACCTGAATTTGGCAGGCTGCCTTTTCTACTCATCTTTTTGCCACCCTGTGAACTCCCCATTGCTGAAATGGTTATAGGGACGAGGCTCAGGGCCTTGTGTTAATTGTACACTTCCCCTCCCCCTCCCTTCCCTCACTCCCCACCCCGCCCACTATGGGATTCTAAATTAGGGCTTCCTCAGTTTCCTGCCCTTATCTGCCTAAAAGCAGGGCATAAATCTTCCTCCCTCCCCTGCTTCCTCCCCAGGACCAGGATGAGAAGCATGAACCTTATCACAGGAGACAGAGCCAGCACCAAGATGAGCACCCATAAACCTTACTTTGCAATAATAATGATATAATAGCAACTTACCTTCCACTAGCTCCCCCATACATCCCTAGTTACTGCCCTACATTGACTGCCTGGAAGCCCAAAACCTCTCTTCTTTATTAGGAAGGGTATATGAGCTTTTTTCAGTTACTTTTTTGTGAACTCCTGTGCAGGTAAAAAATACTAATACACTTGTATCTTTTACTCCTGTCAAAATAAATAAGTAAATTATATTAAATAGGGCTTTCCTTCATTTCTTTCTACAGTATTCAAAATTAATTACTGCTGTGGACAAACTAAGGCTCGGAAATTATTCTGTCCTTGCCTATCATCGCCTTGGGTTATGAAAGCCCATTATTAATGTTTTTACAACACTCTGACTTTTCTAAAAAAGGTCCTAAAATTTTAAAATAAAATGCTAACCTTTAGTACATTCCTTTAAATAGCTACAAATTTCATTCCTTTTATATCCATTTTAACTGTCCAAAAATTCTCTTCCTTTCATTAGTAACCATGTTTTCTCTGAGGTAGTGGAGGGACAAGCAACCAGCAACAAAACATCCAAAGGTTAAAAATATCAGAAATGCCAAGTTCAGACTTAGCCAAGATTCTGTTCTAAGAGTCTTGGAGATCGCTGGGTGAAACGTTCTTAGGAAGGTTCTTTGGGACCAAAAAGTCCCAAGTGGAGCAACACTGCCCCCTGGAGGCTGCAAGTCTCAAGTTCTAGTAACCTTGCCACAGGTTTTTTTCCTAGAGTCTATGAACACACAGAAGAGGCGGCCTGATTTAAACCCTCATTTCTTTTATCCTTAGGAACATAGTATGTGATGTGAGTAAAATAGAAACCTCATGCTTTTTATCCATAATTCCATCTCCAGGAAAAAACTGTTAAACAGAAAGCGGGCCAGCCTGGTAGAACACACAGAGCAACATGGGCGTCATCCGGAGACCAGGCTGACAACAGCATGGGGGTCCTGGATCAGTTCCTCAAAGCCTCTAGGTCTCGGCAACATTTCCTGAGGGAGATAAATCTCTCAGTGTCCAGACAGCAGAGAACCTCAATAGAGGTGATGGTAGGAAGAAACCAAGATGCCTCACTTAAGCCATCCCTGGCTGGTGGGTCTGTGGGCTGGCCCAGGTGCCCCTCGACTTAAATGACTCAGACTGCACTGAAGTGAGTTGTCATCCCGACCGGTGTGTCCTGCGGGTGCTCTTTTAGCTCTTGGCCACTTACCAGCTCAGATGCTATCCCAGGGACGGAGGCAGGATTCTGACTGGAGTTTCAGGATGGAGTCAGTGAGCTGAGTTGTTGAGCAAAACCACGATTCGCAAGCAGCAGGGAGCCACTGAAGCAGCTGAGCCCCATGATCAGATCTGCATCCTGGAAATCACCTTCCAGCAGCAGTTTGGAGGACGGATGGGAGAGGGGAGCAATCAGAGCTGGGAAAAAGCTGGTTTCGTGGCTGATGCGACAGTTGGGATGAGAAATGCAGGGAGATGGAAAAGACTGGAACAGGTTTTTAAAGGAAGAGTTTATGATGCCTGGGGAACAGACTCACAGGAACAATTTAAACTTCACTGGTCATTCTGGATGACAGGAGTTCAGATGTTGGTTGTTTCCATATTCCTTCTAGACAAGGCAATAAAGGCATGTCTGGGCCTGTCGGTAATGACTAGATGGTTAGTTGACTTACAAAGTGAGTTTTATTTAATATATAAATGGCAGCTGGAATGGGGGAAATCAAGGTCTGTGGATGACTTCACTGGAATTACCAAACCTTAAAAGCAGTCACAGAAATTAAGTTAATACAATGCTTCCCAGGGGAACTTTATGCGTGTAAGGTTACCCACGCATACGTCTTTGATCTAGGAAAGATAGTCATAAGATAGATAACAAAAATATTTAAAATTATGTGAACTTGAAGCATAAGTATAATTTCAGTTTGTGGTCTGAAGCTCAAGCTGCTGGCCGGGTGAGGGGTCACTTATTGCCAGAAAAGAGGGCAGTCGCTTAACGCAATTGCTAAATTGAACAGGGCATGCAAACGTGTTCCCAGTGGATCACTGATAAAATCTCATTGCGGGCGTGTCATTTGTGCAGGTGCGAGTGTTCGTCAACCAGTTATATCAGCCGAAGTTAGTGCGAGAAATCAGCAAAAACCCGGATCTGCAGGCCATCCGCATTGCCGCGGTGAACCCCATCCTGGACCCCTGGATATACATCCTCCTGCGGAAGACAGTGCTCAGCAAAGCCATGGAGAAGATCAAGTGCCTCTTCTGCCGCATCGGAGGCTCCCGCCGAGACCTCCCGGGCCAGCATTGCTCCGAGAGCCGCCGGACCTCCTCCGCCGTGTCCGGCCACTCGCGCTCCTTCCTGTCCCGGGAGCTGCGGGACGTCAGCAGCACGTCGCAGACCCTCCTTTACCTGCCAGACCTCAGTGACACTGGCCCGGCCGGCGGGAACCTGCTGCCTGGCGTGCCCAGCGTGAGCCTGCCCCAAGCCCGCGCGGACACCACCTCCCTGAGGACTTTGCGGGTCTCGGAGACCTCGGAGTCCTCGCAGGGGCAGGACTCGGAGAGCGTCCTGCTGGTGGACGAGGCTGGGGGCAGCGCGGGGCCCGGCGCGAAGTGCAGCGCCCTGCAAGTCCCGTTTCCCAACGAAACCCTGAACTTATCGGAAAAGTGTATATAGTAGCTAAGGAAAGCAATGCCGCGCTGATTCTGGAAGCTTCTAAAATCCTGTGCAATAGACACATAGCGAAGTGTGTAGCTGTGCTCAGAAGGGCTATTTGCGTCCCGCGACTCACAGGAAAGAACGTCTGGTTTTTGAGCCCTTTACAATCAAGTTGATTCGCGCGGCTCCTGTGGCCCAAAACGCATCAGTGGCCACCTCTCCAGGGTGGATTTCGGTCACCACTTGATCGCCGAGATCTACCCTTCGTTTTCCGCTCGACAGGACGCTGGCCAAAGTCTTGCTGTGTTCAGCGCATCAAGAGCTTGATACCTGGCCCGCAGCAGCCGGCCGGGGTGGGAAGGGCTTCAGTCCGGTAACTGTGAGAACTACCTTAGGGATGATTTCCGTGTCTCACTAAAGCATGAAATGTGAATTTTATTGTTGTAAATATGATTCGAGGTATTTAAAGTATGTTCTTCTCTATGAGAAGGTTTATTGTTAATACAAGGTATAATAAAACTATAGTAACCCCTCTATTCCCAGTATAACTAGCTGAAGTTATAGATGTGTTGTTGTTTTTGTTTTTTTCATAAACAAGTTCAGGCCAAGGTGTTGAAAATTCAGTGAAACTCACTGTAAAAGGGATACAGATTTTTTAAAAGAAAGAGTAGGGTTAAAGGAATAAAGAAAAATACTATTAAGACATGAAAATTAGCCCAAAATGCTGAAGTTTGTTTGTTCCCATGCTACATATAATAATCCATGGTGAAAAACGTTTAGTGCTGACTGTATCCATTTATCCAGAAAACTGACTTCTGGGCACCCGAACATGCTGGCTGGCCAATATTTTCTACTTTGGTCCCCACAAAATGGTACTTTTTAAAATGTAACATAAACTTTAAAAAGTCTGTAGTAGATACCCACAGTGGAACTGTACAATATAAAAGTGAAACATCTGAGCAGCTTGTTTTCCCCCTGAAACTGTGTATAGTTTCGCTTCCCTGAGAGAGGAGCTAGAATACCCATGACAACTTCAGAGGAAGGCAGATGCGCATGCGCCCCAACGACCTTTACTTCGAGATGGGAAGGGGTTGGTGAAAGGAGCCTTTCGCAGATGTTAGCCGTCTCACAAGGCAAGGGGAGATCAGAGACAGGAGAAAAAAAAAAAACAGACAAGGGGTGCAGAACGTGGGCACGCAGGGTCACCTTCGAACAGTTCTGTGTCGCACCCCGTGACGCTGTACACATAGGTGAAGGAAACCTTCTCAAAGAAACATTGAGCATGTTTTGTTGCTTAAAAGTGTTTTTTTTGTGAATTGCTTGGTTGTAGTTAAATCCTGAGCCTCACAGTGATACGGTTTAAAGAAGCAGTTGTACCAACTGAAATTATTTTGGAGATTATAACAAATAAATACACTCAATCTGAGTTCCATACCCTTGGTTTCGGAGAACGGTGTGATTTCTGTTGGTTTCAGGTTATCTTCTGTATCTTTTTCAATTGGAATTTTTTTTTAATTTATTTTGAAAATAATGTCCAATTTAGAGGGAAGTTGCAAGAATAGGGCAAAGCCTTGGACCTACTTAGTGGAGAATGGCATTTAGAAATCAAGATGTAGGTGCGAGGCACGCTCAAAATCTCAGGTCTGTACGGGTGGTGGGAGACCCGGTGCTGTAAATGCTCTAGATCAGGGGTCCCCTCACACTGCAGCAGGTGTCCGGCGCCCGGAGAGTTGGGAAGCACAAAGTCTCTGATTCAGCAGGTCTGGGGGAGGGGGTGTGCACATTTCTAGAAAGCTCCTAGGTGACGCTGAGGAGAATAATCCCCAGGAGCGAGGTCATCATTTGCTCCTGGCAGGTTTCCAAATGTGTTTTTGGATGACGTCAGAAAAACAAGACCATCATTTTCACAGACAGGATGGCACAGTGATTCTCAGCCAAGGCAGGGATGGCTCAGAAAAGGAGCATCTGGTTCCAACTTCTAAAATGTTCTGTTTCTCTGATAGAAATAGTTCTAGTTCATCAGCTATACCAACCAATGCCCAAGAAGTGATGTTTTCAGAGAATGTTTTACTTGTGGAACAGGGTTCCCCCGCCGCCACATACACAAACAATGAGAACACCTAGACTCACATATAAATGAATGTATACATGTAAGTACCTGTTCATCACCCATGTCCACGGAGGGAAAACAAAGTCCTCGTTCACAAGCCAGCAGCACTAACATAATCTCAGGGGTAAAGCCGCTCAGCCTCGACTCCAGGGTCACCATCCGGAACACTGGTTCTGGCTTATGCTTTTTAATTGAAACATAACTCAACATATTTTTAAATTTGTGTTGTATTTTATTTTATTTTTAAACATTTTATTTATTTATCTTCAGAGGGGAAGGGAAGGAGGGAGAGAAACATCAATGTATGGTTGCCTCTCGTTCGTCCCCTGCCAGGAACTGGCCTGCAACCCAGACATGTGCCCTGACTGGGAATCGAACTGCGATCCCTTGGTTCACAGGCCCGCACTCGGTCCACTGAGCTACACCAGCCAGGGCGAAATTTGCCTTGTATTTTAATATGCTCACGGAGTGCAACCATCATCACTGCTAATTCCAGGGCATATTCATCGTCCCAAAAACAAACCATGTACCCATTGGTATTCAGTCCCTATTCTCTGCCCCCAGCCCCTGGCAGCCACTATATGGATTTGCCACTGTTCTGGACATTGATAGAATCACACACTATATTATTTAGGTGGCCTTCACTGTCTGGCTTCTTCCACTTAGCATGTTTCCAAGGTTCATCCACATCATAGCATGAGTCAGTACTTCATTCCTTTTTCATAGCTGAATAATATTTCACTATATGGATATACCACATTTGTTTATCCATGCATCCGCTGATGAGCATCTGTGTTGTTTTTACATCTTGGCCACTATTAACTATGCTAATAGCAGCATTTGCACACAAGTTTTACGTTAACATGTTCTCAACTCTATACATTTGGAATAATATTGCTGGGTCATGTGATACCTATATTTAATTTTTTGAGGACCTCCAAACTATTTTTTCCAAGTGGCTGCACCATTTTACCTTCCCACCAGCAAAATACAAGGGTTCCAGTTTCTCCACGTGCTCGTCAATACTTGTTATTGTCCATGTTCCTGATCATAGCCATCTTATCAGTATGCAGTCGTCAATTGTAGTTTTGATATGCATTTCCCTAGTAACTAATGATGCTGAGAATCTTTTCATATGCTTATTGGCCACAAAAAACATCTATTCAAATCATTTTAATTGGGTTATATGTCTGTATTAGTTTGCCAGGGCTGCCATAACAAAATACCACAGACTGGGCAACTTCAGCAGATATTTATTTTCTCACAGTGCTGGAAGCTGAAGTCCAAGGTCAAGGTGCCGGCAGATCTGATTCCTGGAATGTGCTCTCTTCCTGGTTTGCAGGTGGCCACCCCCTTGCGGTGCCATCACACGGCCTTCTCTCTGTGCACACGCATCCCTGGCGTCTCTCTTCTTACAAAGACACCAGGCACTTCGGCTTGGGCCCACCTTTCTTGTAGCATGATCTAGAACATCCTTGATAATCTAAGGATCATTTACCCTTGTCATTTAACGTTAATGATCTCCTTAAAGGCCCTATCTCCAAATAGTCACAATGGGAATTAGATATTCACCATATGAATGGGGGTGGGGCACAATTCAGTCCATACAATGTCTTTATTGTTGGGTCTAGATTTTTTTTTCTTTCTTTTAAAGAGATTGGAGAACATCTGTTTTTAATTTTTTTTATTGATTTTTTTTTTTTTTAGAGAGAAAAGAACATCACTTTGTTGTTCCACTTATCTGTGCATTCATTGGTTGCTTCCTGCATGTGCCCTGACTGGGGATCAAACCCACAACCTTGGTGTATCGAGACAAGTCTCCAACCAACTAAACTACTCAGCCAGGGAAGGTCTCGCTTATTCTTAAAAGAATATCCCAAGAAGAAAAACGTCAATATTGTTTGCCACCCACATTTATTCTTTCTTCCACATTTATTATAAGGCTTACCAGCTGCATTACACACAGTTTTTTGTAGGAACCCTGTTCAAGACCACATAGAGCTTCAAAGTTAATACTGACTGGTGTGAAATCTTACCTTGTCCCAACAGGATGTGTAGCAGACAAGTAATTCTAACACCATCTCATAATCTCTGAGACAATCTAAACAACCAGGTCAGGTATTTTAGAAAATATGTTCAGCTACTTTGACCATCAGGACCAGGGAATGCAAGAGCTCCTTCTCAAAACACAGCCACCCCCTCCACAGGTTTCTTACTGGAGCCCCAAACAGAAAAAGCCATGGAATAATCAAGGCAAATTTGTATTTACAAATAGCTATGCCTTGGGCCATTAACCTTAATGTGGAATATTCATTTCCCCTAAATTACTTGTACTAATTTCAAAACAAAATGAGTCAGGAAGTTCTCTCCTCCACCTCTCCCCCAACCACCAAACCCAAGTCTAGGATGCTGCAAGTCATCACCCCGTTACTGCTCTCAGGGTACTCCAGAAACGGAACCAGACGAAAGGACACTTGTAACAGGAGAGAACGTTTGACCCTCATAGGCCACAAAGTCAATACACAAAAGTCAATGGCATTTCTATGTAATAGTATCAAACTGGAAAAGAAGATTTTAAAAGCACTCCCTTTGATAGCATCAAAGTCATGAAATATTTAGGGATAAACTTAACACAGGCAAGACCTGTCCACAGAGAACTAAAAAACATGAAGTCAGACCTAAAACAATGACAGTTATGCCATAATCATGGATTCAAAGTCACAACATTGTTAAGACAGCAATTCTTCCTGAACTGATTTATAGTGTCAACACAATTGCAATCAAAATCCAGGCAGGCTTGCATGTAAATAGAGACACGTTGATGCTAAAATGTATATGGAAAGGCAAAGAGACTAGAAAAGCAAAACAAGTTTTTTGGGGAGAGGAGTGCAGAGGGAGGGACAAAGTTGGAAAAATCACTGATTTTTTTAAACAACTTTTAAGCTAGTAATCAAGACAGTTTGTAATTGGCATAAGAACGGACATACAGATCTGTGTAACAGAACGCAGAGCTCAGACAAACCTTCAGTACATGGTGAATTGATGTCCAACAAAGATGCCAAGGTATTTCAAGGGAAGGACAGCTTCTCCAATGGCTAGTGCTCGAATAACTGGACATCGGAACAAAACCTCAACCTTCACCTCATCATCACATATATAGTGAATGTGGAATGGATCACAGACCCAGCTATAAAAGCTAAAACTCTAAAACTTCTAGCAGAAAGATGAAAATCTTTCTGATTTTCAAGTAATTTCTCAGTCTACAGAAAGTACAATCAAAAGAAAAAAATACAAAAATTAGACTTCATCAAAATGAAAAACTTCTGCTCTTCAAAAGGTATCGCTGACAAAAAGGCAAGCCAAGGAGAGGGATAAAATATTTACAATACATACATCTCATAAAGAATTTCTATCCAGAATACAGAAAACAAACCTTAGAGCTCAAGAATAACTCAACTGAAAATTGAGCAAAATATTTGAACAGGTACTTCTCCAAAGAAGATGCAAATGTCACATCAATCACCAGGGAAATGTATTATATTAAGACCACCGAGATACCACTACTCATCCACTAAACTGACTCAAATTAAAAACAAAGACAATACCAAGCCCTGACAAGGATATAGAGCAACTGAAACTTTTTACTCCATTGCTGGTAGGAATCCAAACTGGACACGTTTCATGGTTTCCCCTGAAGTTACACGTATACTCACTATAGACTCAGCAACTCCACCCCCAGGTATTTTACCAAGAGAAATGAGAACACACATCTACACACACACTTGTGACATACACACATAGCAGCTTTATTTATAATAGATCAAAGCTTCAGATATTCACCAACAACCCAGATGTCCATTAACAACAGGAAAAGCTACACATTGTGGTATATCCATGCAAGAGAATAATACTCAGCAATAAACAGGAACATATTACTGATACCCACAATAGCATGGATCAAGCTCAACATAGATTTCAAAAGTATTGCACTGAAGCAAAAAATGCCAGACAGAGTACATACCTATATTTGAAATTCTAGAACAGTCAAATCTAATTTATAGCAACAGGAAGCAGGAGAGTGCTGGTTGTTGGGGTAGAGGGGAAAGACTACAAATGGGTATAACAGAACTTTCTGGATGCTGGAAACAGTTTACATCTTGGTGGTAATGGCGATTGATTGCATAGGTGTTCACATCTGTCTAGTCTCCTCAAACTGTACATTTACAATGGGTGTTTTATTATATGTAAATTATACTCAAACAAATGTTTACGTTACCTTGTAATTAGCATCATCCATTTTCAATAGAATTTGCATGGTTTAAAAAAATCTGAAATTAGAAAAAATGTCCTAATTCGGTTTCTGTCTCGTGCTCACTTGGAAATATAATCTGCACTGATCTTCGTTGGGGTTAGAGGGAGTCATGTAATGCACCACCCCCCCAACCCCGTCCCCTCCTGATTTCTGAGCCACTTGAAGGACAAAAGCAGTCAGGCAGATGGAGAACAAGAATGTCAGATTTGTTGCTGAAGAAGTCCGGGTTAGAGGACGTAATTTAGGTCTGTGCCCACCGTGGCCACTTAGTATCAACCCCAAATTAGACAGACCTGCTCACCAAGGCGTGGGCAGTCGGCACAGCCACCAGGAGGCAGGCAGACAGCCTTCACTGCAAGGCCTACGTATCTGTAAGGCTTGGCTCTCCGCAGGCACCATCAATCCAAAGGAGGGGAGAAAGGAGCTTTCATGTCCAGGGACTTCCCCTAAACTCCCTCTCCTGAGGATGAGGGACAGAAAAGGAAAGGGAGTGATCGGGATTCCTTGGTTAATGGATGTCCAAAGAAGCACTGTGCAAGGAAGCCAGCCACCTTACCTCTGCCTTCCCAACCAAGTGAAGATCAACAGTTCATCTTTCTTCCACTTTGGCACACGCAACAGGTGATGATCACACACAACTCACACTAAGGCACAATTCATGGTGCGCTCACTGTGGGGCCACGCCTTGCCTTCCACCCAAGTGAGCATGTTTAATTGCAAGTGACTAAACTGACCTATTTCAATTTACTTTGGTAATGAGTAAACCATTTACAAATTTCTATAGTACTGGCAAAAAAAAAAATTACTTTCTCAATCCCAAAATGCCACCAATTACAAAGTATACCATCAGTGTAATAATCTCTCAGGGGAAGAAACGGCACATTTAATACAGCTATTGATTAGAAGATAATTATGAAATTACGGTTCTTGTGTCAACTCAAAGCTCAGTGAGGTACATTACGTCATGAACTCAAAGTCCAGAGTCAGTTTAGAGGGCTTCTGACTCAAGAAGCCTGAAACTGAAGAAATGACGGACCACTTTCCAGCTGCTTGGACAGGCAATCACGACATAAGGCATTGATTTTCGACCTCAAAAGGCCATCTGATCATCTACAGTCTGGGAAACTCCAGCTTTCTGAGACACGCCTCTGTTGTCGTCATTGTGGTCCTGCCGCATAGCAACAGCGTAAAAGCGTCCCACACTGAGCTCAGCTGCTGCTACAATAAAATGTCAGGCAAAGACCCCAGAGGCGACAGATTCAGGCCCTGCGATCTGTCCCTTGCACGGCTTTTCAACCTGTATGTAGCATTTGTTAGCAGATTTAAGATAAACAGTCCGTGATCTAAGAACCTGTTGTCTAGAGAATAGTGTATGATCCTCAAATTATCAGGCACGGTGTGGACATGCAGCGTTCCGACTGCTGAGCATATAGGCCATACAATTCCCAGCCAACAAACACACAGACTTTATTTCATATAATTTTCGTGTTTAGTATTGTTTCAGAAAGCATATTCAACATATTTAATTATATTACTATCATGAACATCAATTATTTTTCTTTCATATAAGAAAATGCACTATTACAGTGCGTTTGGTAAATGTCTGTACGTTGGTATCCACATCCTTATAAAATAACATATGCACTCTTCTCTTCCTGAATGGCAGAGCGTTAGCTAAGCATCTTTTGGGACCTGGAGAAATGAGCTGGCTTTATTCTCCCTAATTATTTCTTCTTCTCCCCCAGGCTATGTGTAAAGCATTTTATGTCTTACATCTGAGGGAGGCAGGGGTGACCCCGGCCTACCAACGTCACCTGAGGGGAGATACAGGGGCCTAAGCAGTGTCCAGGGATGGCACGCGCTGCATCCTGGGTCTTGCCATTTGGGGGGTTGAGACATAGACCTTATTCCAGGCACAATCCCCAACCAATAACCACCTGGCCCGCAACATCAAAAGCAATGACTTCTCACTTTCAGATAAGAAAAAAATTACAAAGACATTCTCTTCCTTTCTTAAAATCGGAAGAATTAACATATTTCCAAATTATTCACTATCTTCAAACTGATTTGAGCTCTTCATAGAAAAAGCTAGCATTTACTGAGTAATTCACGTGTGAGATACCATACAAAGTGCTTTACATATTTTATTTCACATAAGAAATCAATCTAACTTTTCAAAAGCTCATAACACAAAATAGGCAAAACATTAAAATACATAAAAAACTATTCACAAATTATACAATAAACAAATACCCATTACTCAGAACAACAAACCAACTTCTCTAGATACCCAACTATCTAGCCTTTGAGAGTATTTCTTATTAAACAAAATAAAGTAGAATTATCATTTGGTTTTTTTCTTGGATCATTTTAAAACTAACCTCTCCAACCAGAGCTAATTTCCTAATATAACTTTGAGGAAAATGTAATACTTTTCAAGTCAAGTGCTGACTTCTCTGACTCTGAAAAAAGAGGTAAGCATTCCACTGAAAGAAAACTTTCACAAATCATCTCAGAAAAATATAAACCATTACTTACATGCTCCAACAGGATTAGATTTCTTAAAATAAAGTAACATACTTTCATCTCTAACAAAGATAAAATTAACCGTATATCAACAGTAGCTCCCTGAGTGTCAGAAGTAACAGTTCCCAGCAGTTCTATACAACTTACTGCAAATGTATGTACTACAAAAATAGTAATTCACATCGGCAACGGCAATACTGATCTGTGGACATCACTGTGGTGTTTCAATGAACTATTTCTTCAGTACACCCTTCCCTATTCATGGAATTGTACCACAAATCACATGTTAGTTCCCATGTGTGCAGTGCCTAAGTGAGTCACTCGCTGGAACTCTAACATTTACATCCCTATGTTTTCTTTAGAAAGATATAATTTAGTTATTTAAAATTATGATTATTTATCATTTTACTGACTAGTTCCAAACAAGTTATCTACAAAAGAAATCCCAAACCATCAGCTGTCAAGTTATAAGCAAATGATAAGCTATTTTCAAGGCTTTTAAGCTTTAAAAAAAAAAAAAAAAGATTTTATTTATTTATTTTTAGAAAGAGGGGAAGGGATAAAGATGGGGAGAGAAACATCAATCTGTTGTCCCTTGCGCACCCCCAACTGGAGACGGAGCCTGCAACCCAGGCATGTGCCCCGACTGAACAAGTGACCTTTTGGTTTGCAGGATGATGCCCCAACCCACTAAGCCACACCAATCTGGGCTTTCAGCTTTTAAAAATAAAGAAAATACTGCTTGCGATCAGGGCAATGTTGTAATTTATGATGTAGCTGCAAGAGCCATTCATTTGCAACTTCTGATCAAGATGGAGGCACAGGTAAACACACCTTGCCTCTATGCACAACGATAGCAAAAAACACAGCTACACTACAACACGATTATCACCTAGAACTGTCAGAAAATCTGGTTGTGAATTTCAAGGATTTAAAGAAGCCTTGGTTGTGGACACCAAGGATTTAAAGAAGCTACATTTATCCAGATGGTAGCAGGAGTAGAGATCCTGAGAGGTGCAGAGAGGCGTGGAGACAAGAAGGGTGGTCCCACATCCATGTGTGGTGGATAAAAAAATGAGAAGGATGCCTCAGGAGTGAGGGATCCCAGCCCCAGTCCAGACCACCCAGCCCAGGGTCCCAGTGCCAGGAAGATAAGTCCCCATAACTTCTGGCTATGAAAACCAGTGGGGGTTTGGAGTGTGGGCAGAAGAAACTGGGTCCTCTTAAAGGGCCCACAATGGACTTAGGAGTCACGCAGACCCACCCCTCTAGGATTCATGTCAAGGGCAACACTGGAAGGGCAGCAGCGGCATATGGGGAGAAAGTGAAGCACAAGTGGGGAGATAGCTTCCTCTAGACAAAACTCCAGAGGCCAGGTAGTACACTGTCCCCTCTGCAGGCCCTCCCCCACACAGAGCAACAGAGGGGTGGCACGGGTTGCCCTCACCTAGTGATAACCTAAGGCTCCACCCCATACAACTTAACAGGTGTGTTAAGACAGGAAGTCAAGGAAGCTCTACCTAATACACAGAAACCAACACAGGGAGGCTGCCAAAATGAGGAGACAAAGAAATATCACCCAAATGAAAGAAAAGAACAAAATTCCAGAAAAATATCTAAATGAAATGGGAGATAAGCAACCTACCAGATGCACAGTTCAAAATACTGGTTATCAGGATGCTCCAGGAACTCAATGGATACTTCTGTGCCATAAAAAAGACCCAGGCAGAAATGAAGGTTGCATTAAGTGAAATAAAGAAAAATCTACAGGGAATCAACAGTGAAGGGGATGCAGCAGAGAATCAAATCAACAATTTGGAACCCAGGAAGGAAAAAGCATTCAATCAGAACAGCAGGAAGAAAAAAGAATTCATAAAAACAAAGAGAGGATTAGGAACCTCTGGAACACCTTTAAATGTACCAAGATCTGAATCATAGGGGTGCTAGAAGGAGAAGAGGAAGAACAAGAAATTGAAAGCTTATTTGAAAAAAAAAAAAAGAAAAACCTCCCTAATTTGGTGAAGGAAACAGACATACAAGTCCAGGAAGTACAGAGAGTCCCAAACAAGGTGGACCCAAAGAGGACCACACCAAGACACATCATAATTAAAATGCCAAAGGTTAAAGATAAAGAGAGGATCTTAAAAGCAGCAAGAGAAAAGCAGCAATTACCTACAAAGGAGTTCCCGTAAGATGGTCAGCTGACCTCTCAAAAGATACTTCGCCGGCTAGAGGAGACAGGCAAGAAGTATTCAAAGTGATAAAAGCAAGGACCTACAACCTAGATTCCTCTATCCAGAAAAGCTATTCTTTAGAATGGGAGGGCAGATAAAGTGCTTCCCAGTAAGGTAAAGCTAAGGGAGTTCATCATCATCAAGCCATTATTACATAAAATGCTAAAGGGAATATTATACAAGAAAAAGAAGATCAAAATGATGAATATTAAAATGGCAATAAATTCACAACTATCAGTAATTGAATCCAAATAATAAACTAAGCAAACAAGCACAACAGAAACAGAATTATAGATCTAGAGATCATTCGGGGGATTATCAGTTGGGAGGGGGAAGGGGGAAAATAGAGGGAAAGGTACAGGGATTAAGAAGCACAAATTGGAAGGTACAAAATAGGAGAATGTTAAAAACAGAACAGGAAATGGAGAAGTCAAAGAACTTACGCGCATGACCCATGGACATGGACTAAGGAGTGGGATGCTGGGTGGAGGGGGCAAGGGGGGAAAAACCGGGACAACTGTAATCGCACACTCAATGAAACGTACTTTTTAAAATTTGAATTGCTTGTGGTAAAGACTATCTACCATTGTTAAAAAGAAAAAAAACACACCATTCTCACATTTATCAGTACTTCCTACATCCAACAAATACTGAAGGTGGCAACTTCCGTGGTTACAATTATTTTGAAGTCAAAGTCCAAACAAGCATAAATGAAAGTTAGAAGCTGCAGAAAATGTCCAGAATACACATTTGCGTGCATTTCCAGAAGAACTTTCAAAGAATCTTCATATAACCAAATGAAAATCTTGAATCCAAACGAACATCAAAAATATTCAAGTTCTATGACAAAGTTACTCTAATGAAACCAAAACAAGAAGATTGAATAGTAACAGCAGTATGTGTTTAGAAGGGAAACACGTCACTGACTTCCTTCTATATAAAAACATCAACAAGTCAATATTTTAATAACACTGGCCATCCAGTTATTCACCAGTCAAGCATTCATTTCCAAGTTGTGTCTTTAAAATGTATTCACTTATATATTTGGATTAAGTTTATTAATCAAAACCACTGTAGTCAGAATTCTAGTCTGAATAAGCTTAAACCATAACTTATCAAAGCACAGTCCAAACACTACGTAGTAATTCTACCCGTTAGTTTTTATCTGCCTCATGTGAAAACCTTACTTTACAAACAGCAGTTTTGCCCAGTTTCTCCAGAGCAAACGCCTGCAGGCCTAAAACTTTAAGTGGCGCTCAAGAAGGGAGATTCGAACCGCCGCTGCCGAGCCTCATCGGGCTTTGATGAACACAGAGCCGTCGGGCGGCGCGGCACCGTCTCCCTGCTCCGTCACCGTCTCCACCGTCCCGGAAGCCGACACAATAACCATCGTTTTATTTGCCGTCACTGGCTTTTGCTTTTCAGCAATAGCTGCGCAAACAGCAACAATCTCATCGCTTTCAAAGTCGTAGTCAGGGATCGACTTCGGTGAAACGCGTGCTGCTTCCGCTGGTGCCGCACTTTTTTTAATCCTCTGGGCTACCTTCTGCTGCTCGTGGAGCGTTCTTGCCCATGAGAGGTCTTCTTTCCATATTTCAGGGTTCATGGGGTAGATATGAAGGGCTACTTGAAAACTTCGAATTGCCTAGGGAAAGAAAAGGTCAGGTGTTTTTTTTCTTTGCTTTGTTTTAAAACATAAATGTATTTAACACAATCCACAATATCCACATATATATGTATACATGTATATAACATACACATATACAGATCTGTATATACAGATAATATATACATATTTTTTAACATAATAGTCTATAAGGATGGAAGTTAGGGCTGTGTCCTAACTACTAATGATGATTATGATGAAAAAACCAAAGGTTATAAAAGTATGAGAGAAAGTGACCGACAAATTGCTGGTGAGGACTACAAGTCCCCTGACAGAGATATTATGGTTCTGAGCAAGGCAAATGCATTGCTCAGCTCTGCAGACCAGCAAGAACATGAATCTAGGGACCCTCCTGGGCTACACCACGGTCGTCAGGAAGGTACCAGGAGCGCAGAACTTTGAAGCCAGGCCTCAGGGGACACAAAGGCGACACTGCATGGTGACACGAGGGTCGAGTCCCCAGAACCACGCAGTGATTATAAATACATGCACACCCAGCACCGGAACACCTAAGCATCAGAAGTGAGCACTGCCAGAACTGCAGGATAAATAATGAAACATTTTTTAATAAATAAATAAATAAACAAATAAATAAATAAATAGAAAGAAAGAAAATTCGCACTGCAGGGAAAAAAAAAGAAAACCCACATTTAAAAAAGACATACTAACCATCTAACCATCTTTTCTGACGCTAATGGAATAAAACTACAAATCATAGCGAAAGGGTAACTGGTAAATTCACAGTATGTAGAAATCAACGTGCTCTTGAACAATCAGTAAGTTCAGAAAGAAATCAAGAGAGAAATCAGGAAGTACCTGACGCAAATGAGAATGAAAACACACTAAAGTATGGGATGCTGCAAAAGCGAACGAAGAGGCGAGGCCCTATAAATGCCTACGTTAAAAAGAAAACCCTCAAGTAAGGAAGCCCAGCTCCACAACTCGGAAAATTAGAAAATGACGGCCAAACAAAGCCCATCGTCATTTTCTAACACACACAACCAATTCTGCATAAAAACCTAATTACTCATGGAGATATGCCCAACTCTTGACTTTTCATTTATTACCTGTTCTACTTAACTATGTATTTTGTTATGTTTTTACACACAGGGTAAGGCAAAAGTAGGTTTACAGTTGTGAGTACACAAAATACAGTTTATTCTGTTATTATTTATTAATTATTGTATTATTTCTTGTACAAACAATTGCAAACCTACTTTTGTCCACCCCTGTAGTAAGATTTATTATTCATTAGAAATTTTAGCTTGCTTTCAATATATTTTTCATAGTACAGTAGAAGCTCAGTTCTCAAACTTAATTTGTTCCGGAAGAGTGTTCGAGAAGCGATTTGTTCAAAGACTCCATCACACCTTAGGGATGCATGACTGGTCACACAGGTATCAGCATGAGAGGGTGGTACAGTCAAAAACCAAAGTTTTGTGCAACAATCAGAGACACTTTTTTCCATGTATCATTTGGTCAAGAACCAAACTGTTCAAGATGGGAGAGTTTCAAGAACTGAGGTTTGACTGGATCACTTCATTACGACATTGAGTAAAGTAATTTTTAGCCATTCCAGTCTTTCAAAATAACATTAAGTTTAGCCCTGGCCAGGTAGCACAGTTGGTGACAGCATCATCCCAATACACTAAGGTTGTGGGTTCGATTCCCGTCAGGGCACATACAAGAATTAACCAATGAATGCACAAATAAGGGGAACAATGAATCAATGTTTCTCTCTCTCTCCTATCATCTCTCTCTCTCTCTCAAAGCAATAAATTTTTTAAAAAAACAGATTTTTACATAAAAATTACAAATTTAGATTTTTTTTTCAAGTAGAACCCTAAAAAACATTAAACGAGGACAAAATAACACATTTAGTTCCTCCAAAATTGCACATTCCAAGTGCAATGAATACAACTACATCAACAGGAAAAAATAATTGAACAAGTACTCTGATTCTCAAAACTTAGCATTCTGACCCGTTATCTCAGGTGCAGCGTATTTTCTCTCTTTGTAGGACAACATTTTGCTAAACATTCCGTCCTAGAGAATTTTTCCATTACCACAGGCACTTACAAGCAAAAGCGCCATGATTTGTAAGTTTTAAATAAAGGAAAGGAAAATGGAAAAAGCATTATGTAAGTTTCTATCTGGTTCCTGGTAACCTATTAGAAAACCAAATTCCCTGAACGCTTCCCCAACCCCAGTAGGACTTAAGTCGTCGGGAGCGAGCGGAGGCCCGAGCTCAATGGCAAAGGAACCAAATGGCCTTTGGCTCAACTGGTTCCCGTTACTGTGAATTTCACTTCACATTCTCATTTTTAAGTTACTTTATTCCAATCAATTCTCCTCTCATCAAAATCCCCTAGGTATGATGTCTGAGGACTTGACACGCATTTATTTCATAAACAGAAATAATGTATTTACAAGTGCACCAGAAAAACCTGAGTTATGCACACCTCACTGGAGGCCGTGCTAGCAAAGTGAAATTCAGGGTTTACCAGTAATGTTAGCACTTGGCTTTTGTTTTGTTTTTCACCACGAAGGCCTATAAGAGCATGAACACTGTCTACTTATTTAACGACAAAAAGGAAGCCTGGCACTGCTACGTCAGATGCACACGGACTTTTGGGCAACCAGCTGTCAGGAACGCACAAGCCCCGCCGAAACCAGCAGGGCCATCCTCATGGCTGGCGCTCACCTGTGTGGCCTTTGCGATGGGACCTACAAGGCACAGTCCAGACAAGCCGACAAAGTGCCAGTTTACGGTAAACATTACACAACGAGTATCTCATCTCTACAAGCTTCTACGCTTCCCCACTTTTCTCCTCACGAAGCCTCGTGACTTTTCAGGCCAGGTATCTGTCACCGTCACACTCAGACACCGCACTCCCCTCCTTCCCCAGCATTCTCTTTTAGTACTTTCATCCCCGTGGTGATGCCTGGTGAAGAGCTCACACCACTGTATGATGTGGTAAATTTAACGACGAAAAGCACTGCCCCCAAAGTTACTTATTTTAGATTTAAATGAGGTTTACCAAATGCCAACATTTTGTGTTGAATTTTTTATTAATTTCCATGATTCCAAATATCTGAAAAATATTCTGACCCTGATATAATTGGTGGATATGATGGAAAAAATAGTAGTAACTTTGATCTGTGTTTGTGGTTTAATACCTTTAAGAGGTAATCCGCTATTTATTTTTTGCACAGATTTGATAAATGTTTAACTTTTTGATCGAAGCCCATCAAACTAAAATGCTAGCCTCATAGTCATCTGCCTCCCTTACCAAGACTATCTCTCCCAATCCCAGCTGCGCACGCCCCAAAGTCTGCCAAGACTCCCAGGAACGTGGGTTCCTCTGCACAGCCATTTCCGCCGCGTGAACTGCAGGGAACATCTCGTGAAGCGACATGAGGACCTACGGCCAGAAACAGAAACAGAACTGTCAGCAGTGCCCACAAACCAGCAAACTCCCAACAGATAACCACATATAAACAACCCTTTTCATTTTTACAAGTATACTGTTAGTCTGGTAAACAGAGCATCTCAGTGGTTTTGACCCCCACCACTGCATGCAGGGTCAGGAATTACATTCTTCTTCCTGTTCCTAAAACATCAACACTATAAACATAGGACGCATTCCGCTTCCAAGCTCCGAACCCTACTGTCCACCTGGCCGAAACCACGCAGCCACACCCAGCCATGGGCTGCCGTCTGAGCTCTCAGTTCCGCTGCTATTTATTCCACTCGCAATGGGGATTTAGGCTGCCCCAGGTCTTGCTGTTAAACTAGGTAAATTTAAATTTAAATTTGTTCAACTGCTTCCTGTCCCCTGGGCACATCCTCCTGCTATAAAAATCACTCAAACACTCCACAGGCCCTCACACCTGGTTCTTCACACCACACACACCAGAAAAATTAGGGAGTTCCAGAACCTTCCACCTTCGATCTACGGCAAAGGGCCGATTTCATCTATAATTTTGGGACCATATGTATTTCACAAAATTTCTGACACAACCATTATTATCAGATTCTAAATTAAATAACTCACTTCATACAATTCACCACAAATCTTGCTTTTAATATGTACATACTAAAGGTTGAAAATGACTTATCCAAATGAAGTCCTCATACCAGTTTTACTCAGCAGACGTAATTCCTTTGGGTTTTTCTGGGATAAACTAAAACCAAGGCTGACAGGAGGGCAGCCTAGTCTGAGACCGTAGTCAGGAAAGAAGCTGCCCCGTGGGCGGCAGAAGGCGGCCAGCAACACGGCCAGCAACACGGCCAGCAACACGGCCAGCGCGCCGGGACCCGGGGCCTCCTGGGTATCTCAATCCAAATGCTCAGCGGTTTTGTTCGTGAACTGTCCCACAAAATATCAGAAATGTATTTTTAAATACAAATGTTATTTTTAAACTATCGATAAACTCAGTCTATTCGGACCTTTTGCTAGGAACTAGGCCACTTTCAGGGAAATGTCATCACCTAGCATCCAAGCCTTCGGAAGCAGCTCCGTTACTGCTAAGCCCACTACAATCAGTCTCCGAGGACAGCAAACTTCTTTTGGATCTGCAGTGACTTCTTAAAAGATGCCCACATGCCCAGCCCTTAGCATAGTCAGGCTGAGCAACAGTCAACTTCACTGTGAAGGTAAACACATTCCTAAATTTGATACGTAAGGAAAAGCCATAAATGATATCGTAACATTTCTTCCCCCCCCAAAAAATGTATTTAATAAAGAAAGTGGAAGGAAATGCTATTTTGGTCCATCGTTGCTCACCAAACATCACACAACTGCAGAACGCAAGTGAAATTCTTCGTAATCCTTACCTGTGACTTCATCTCATACAGCGTAGCATCGTTTGGGGTTAATTGTAGTGCTTCATCCCACTTCTGAATCGCCTCTCGATATCTGCAGTTGTTAAAGTTACTTTTATTTCATATTTTTAATAAGTTCTTGAGAGTATATCACTAAATTTAAAAACCAGATGCTAAGGAATAATTGTTTATCAAGAAATATCTCTATTAAGAACTGATAACAATGATGTTAAAAAAGTGGGAAAATTTAGGAGATAAAGAGAAAGGACAGAAAAGAAAAAAAAAGCAAAATATAAATAAAAGAGATCCTGCAAATCTTTCTCTAAGATTTTATTTCCTGAGCCCATAAATCACAAGAATTTCTTTTTTCCATCAACCTCAATGTCTGCATGTGCTGTCGTTCATCTTGGAGGTATTGGGTTGGCCAAAAAGTGTGTTTAGTTTCTCCGTGCGATGGCTCTAGTAGTGCTTAGCTGTCTTTAGCTTCATTTGAAACAATTTTGTTAGACTGTATTATGACGGCTGTTCTATCAGCGTGCATTTAAAAAAATTGTCAGAATTGGTGAACTTTTATGCAGCCACTTTAATATTGAAGATGGAAGAAAATATGCAACATTTTCGGAGTGTAATGCGTTATTATTTCAAGAAAAGTAAAAATGCAACAAACGCAGAAAAAGATTTGTGTAGTGTGTGGAGAAGGTGCTGTGACTGATTGAACATGTCAAAAGTGGTGTGCGAAGATTCTTGCTACTATTGGCATTTTAGTCAATAATTCTCTGCTACCGGGCTGTTTTACGCACTGGAAGGTGTTTAGCAGCTGCACTGGCCTCTCCCCACTAGAAGCCAACAGGGGGAGAGAGAGCTGACATACTCAAAATTTCCAGATCAATAAAGTTAATGGTGAATATGAAAAATGTATCTTTTATCTGATAGAAAAAACTGAACAGACCTTTTGGCCAACTCAACATTACAAAGAACTTTTCTGAGGAATTTGCAACCCAGTTGCAACCCTGGGCTCTAGAAGGCAGCAGTCTGGCTGACGGGGGGACAATTTAAGGAGCAGCCAGGTAATTTTGTAGAAATGCTTCGGCTTTATGTTTCCTTGTCTACAATAAGCTCCATGAACGCAGAGACCATGTCTTGCTCATCACGAGTAACGCATGGTAGTTCCTAAGCTACGGGTCAAACCAAGGACGAAGAGCGTGCAGCTCCCACCACCACCGTCGCGCTGATGTTCTCCTGGTCATGTCTCTCTTTTGAGCTCCAAAGCCTTAGTCACCCACACTTCCACCTAGATGTCCCCAAAACATCTCAAACTCAACACGCCCACAGCTGGTCTCAGCACCCTCCACGCCAAATCTGCAGAAGCACAGAAGCACTCTTCCATTTTTAAAGATACATTTAAGGAATGACTAAGTCCTACACGTTACTCAAAGCAGTCATCTTCGCAGCATCCTTCACAAAGGATAACTCACGTATACTTGAATACCTCGATGAAGAGAAAGTTCTAATTACTGGAACAGTTTTCGTCGGACTTTCCTGTCTGGTACCGTTCCCCCAGTGCTACTGGTTCTGCTTTCTAGAGCTAAACAGAAAACACATAACCCACCAGTTTTCTCTCCTGGCTACATACAGGATGATCTGTAGAGATTACGGAGAAAAACACATGTGCGCCGGTGCCTGCCACAGATCAGTGAAAAGCGGTATCATCAGAGTGGGACCCAGCCACCGCATTTTTTTAAAAGTTCCCCAGGTAATGCTCATAAAAATCTGGGGTGTGAACCACCTTTAATATCTCTCATAGTGTATTAATCCCTATCATACACCATCTTCTTTTGAATCACTTCCTGTTACCTACTTTCCAGACCCCTCGTGTTCTCTGTATGTGTTCTTGTTTATCATTTCCTACCTAATACAAGAAGACTCAGAACAAACATAAGAAAAATGCGAGCTGATCTGCACTAATTTTCAAGCAGAGGCAGAGAACTAAAGAAATAAAGACAGAATTTGGTAGAAAACACAAAGTTGAAAAACATATGAGGGAGGACACCCCCAAAAAAGAATTTATTTATAAAAAACTGTGTACTTATTCTTACACGTTGAAACTTCAGTCACCTTCAAAATACTCTCCATTTGATGCAATACACACACAGAGACTTTTTCCCACTGCTCAAAACAGTTTTTGAACTCTTCGATTTTGATGCCTTTTAGTGCCTCTGCAGTCTTTTGTCTCACCTCTTCTACATCGGCAAAACATTTCCCTTTAAGGGCTTTTTTCATCCAGAGAAACAAAAAAAAGTTACTTGGGGCGAGATGGGATAAATGGGGGGGGAGGGGGGTCATGCTGTTTTGGTCAAAAACTGCTGAACACTCAGCATGGTGTGGGCAGGTGCCCTCGTAACTCACCCACAATGAAATGGGCAAACATGTTGAAAGAGTCTTCAAAAAAATTCACTGAAGCTGAATGCAGCCTCTCACAACAACGCCAGCTGGTGCACCGATACAGATGGGATCCTAGAACATTCCCTAGTGGGGGAAGTCTGTGCTACAAGGGACCCACCCTCCAGAAGAATTCTGGTTTTGGGGGGTTCTCCCTCATAAAAATGCACATTCTCTGTTTTCACCTTGCTAGAGAGTTCATTTACTAGTAAATAATACAAATAGGCAATACCATCTACAGCATCTTCTGCCATCTTGGCACATGACAAATGGACTGCAGCCAGCCTGGAACAAGCATGCCACAGAGCCAACTCCACGCTGGTAGCGGCGAGGGCCAACAGGGAGGGAGTGTGCTTTCCAAAGCCCCCCTTAACCGCCCCCGCAGGCTGCAGCGGCGGCCACTGCCATCCCGCGGTAGCGGGCTGCGTCACCCCACTGCCATCCCGCGGTGGCGGGCTGCGTCCCCCCACTGCCATCCCGCGGTGGCGGGCTGCGTCCCCCCACTGCCATCCCGCGGTGGCGGGCTGCGTCCCCCCACTGCCATCCCGCGGTGGCGGGCTGCGTCCCCCCACTGCCATCCCGCGGTGGCGGGCTGCGTCCCCCCACAAAGGCTGCCATCTTTGTGCCCAGGCAAAAGACAACGGCATGTGCAGACAGGGCAATCAGAGGGGCTGCCTGGACCACTGCTGATACCGTCCTCCCTAGCAGGGCCCCTGCTGAGTCCTGAGGAGGCATCCGTTGGAACTCCATGTTTAGCTCCGGGGGGAAGCCTACTGCCTCGAAGTTTAGGAAGGGCCAGTGATTTGAACAGCGGGGCAATGAATCGCATTCCTTTTTATCACACGTTAGCATCTGCCTCTGCCTGTGTCAGAAATACTCGTTTGTTACAAATCAAATCTCCAAGAGCTCTACTAACTAAAAATTATTTCTCTAGCAAATATTTTGCCAAACCCAAGGATCTGTCAGAGCCAGGGTCCTGACACCGGAGGAACAGGGGAGACACACAGTGTCATCGGGGGCCACCTGTCAGTGCTCTTCCTCTGCCCACTCAGGCTCCTGCACCGCCAGGCTTTTCCGGTAAGGGGCACCTCGGCTCCCCAGTAAGGTGCACCATGTCAGGCCACGCCCGTCGGCAGCCGCACAGGCCTCAGGGGCGGATCCGGTGCCCTGCACACTCTCCATGCTCAGCAGGTGGTAAACAGGGGCTGGCTAAACCACCGCACCCCACGTAGGCTCTTCCTTATCTTCAACGGGAATCTGAGGTTCACGATTATTTTAGATAATTTCCACATTAATATTAGCTTACACCCTGCCTGAAGCAATGCAAAGTAAGCCATTTAAGGTAATTTTTCAGGTGCCATTAAAATTCTTTGTTTATGAATTCCTATTAATCTGCTAAAATACCACCAACTAGCCCTGGCTGGTGTGACTCAGTAGACTGGGTGCCAGCCTACGAACCGAAAGGTCACCAGTTCGATTCCCAGTCAGGGCACATGCCTGGGTTGCGGGCCAGGTCCCCTGTTGGGAGTGTGCAAGAGGCAACCAATCAATATAGCTCTCGTACATCACTGTTTCTCTCCCTTTTTCTCCCTCCCTTCCTCTCTCTCTAAAAATAAATAAATCAAATCTTAAAAAAAACATAACGTAGCACCATCCATACAGAACTAACTAGCTGCTTCTGTGCCATTAACGCCTATTAGACTGTACTGCTTAGACTCTCGTGCTAACCCCTCAAGGGTCCCATTCTTCCCATCCTTCCTTTCCCAGCCTTCCAGCTGGAGCAGCATCCTTTTAGCAAAACGTACTTTTAATTTAAAAAGAATGGCAGAGAAAAGATGCAAGCACTTCACTTGCTACCTTTTAGCAAAGGAGAGGATAAAAAGGAACGTACAAAGAAGGAATAAGAAGACCGAACTTGAAGCCCTGGTGAGGTGAGCTCAGCTGGTTAGAGCATCACCCCCGGATGCCGCTGTTGCTGGTTCAATCCCCAGTCGGGGCACGTAAGTGGGGCAACTATCGATGTTTCTCTTTGTCTCTGTCTCTCTCTCTCCCCCCTCCATCCCCGTACCCCCACTTCTCTCTCTAAAAGTCGATGGATGTATCCTCAGGTGAGGATTTTTTTTAAAGTTAAAAAACAAACATTAAGAAAATATTGAACTGCTGAGTTCTATTCACTATCATTTTTTAAAAGTATCTGGACATAGGATTAGGTTCAGTCATAAAATCTACTTTCAGTAATGATTTAAACTATTTACTTACACAAAAGAACAAACAGTTCTTTAAAGGTTTCTCATTTACTGTTGACAAGAACAGACCATTCGGGTTGGCTCAGTTCACTATGGGAACAGTGGGAAGGAACTCTGAGGTCACTGAAGCTGCACATATACTGAATAAAGGTCATTTTCCAAAGGAAATTAGCCCGGCGATGCCACCTCCTACCGACTGCAGCGCCGTCCCCAGTTCTTACCGTACTGAAAGCAACTACCCTACTCTCCTTCTTGCCACACTAAACAATGAACTCTGAAATAAGTAAAAAGTCACAATTTTAATCTCCAAATTTCTACTTCAGACGCTGGGATCACGTACAATATTTTACCATCTATATTATTCACTCATTTAGCATACACCTAAACATTACAAAGTAAAATTCACTAGAAATTAGCTTCAGGTATCATGGAATAATTTGGATCCAATAAATATACACATTAGCAAATGGGCAAGACTATACTATGCTGCCTTAATTTAATATTAAATCTATGACAAAATGACAAAATATGAAAAAAGCAAAACGACCTAACAGGACTCCCTCTCTGCAGCGAGACGAATCCGCCCAGTGGTGGCCGTGCTTCCTGAAAGAGGAGTTCTGCGGCCCCGCACCTCACTCACTCTGGTGAAGACCAGCTCGTGGTACCCAGTTCTTTTTCTCCACAGAACAATTTGAAAGTTTACCCTTATTTCTGTGCTTGTTTAAACCAGAAGCTCTACGCGGACAATGAGATAGGAGCTGTGCTCACCCAGCTACGTGCAGCTGCAGCACCCGACACGACAGCCTCTAACACACACCGATAGTATCTGAAAAGAAAAGGTGCACAGTCTTTGTGGATGAATTAGGACGATGTGGAACAGGAAACAGCTGCCACAATGAGAAATGTAGCCTAATGTGTCTCCACATATTTGGAGAAGTTAGCAATAAAAACAAAGAACACTTTTATCCTAAGAAAGACACATTACCTGAGAAAAGAGAACCCTACTGATCACTGAAAACTTCCTAGGCCATAAAATAAATACAAAAATTCTACATCAAAGATCAGCAAATTAAATCCAGCAGCTTATTAAAGCACAAAATCCCAAAGACAGGCACGTGCACCTGCACGTTCACTGCCGCGTTACACGCGGCGGCCGAGTCACGGAGACGGCCGCAGCGTCCTTCGACAGAGGACTGGATGGAGACCCGCGGTGCCCGAGCACCATGGAGCTCGACACGGCCAGGAGGAGAGACGAAATGCTACCACTCGCAACAACGTGGATGGACCTCGAGAATCTCACCCTAAGCAAAGTAAGTCGGAGAGAAAAAGTTATGAAACATAGGATTTCACTCATATGTGGGTATAAAACAAAGTAACAAATGAATAAACAAGACAGACAAACAACAACTCAGAGACACAGACGACACTATGGCGGTTACCAGAGGGAAACAGGCGTGAGGGGTGGTGAAGGGAAAAGGGGGCCAAGCACATGGAGAAGGAAGGAGATCTGACTTTGGAAGGAGGGCACACAGTGCAACGTACAGACGACGTGTCATTGAATTGCACACTCGAGATGTTCCAACCACAGATGGGCCACCCGCAACCACATGTGTGACCTAAACTGTGCACATGGAGCAGAATCACCCTGCTGAGCCCAGCCATCCCACAGAGTCGTGAGGATTAATAAATACACACACTTGAGACCTATATAATTTTATTAACCAATGTCATTCCAATAAATTTGATAAGAATTATTTTTTAATGTGATAAAAAATAAAGTATAAAATCCACAGGACCATGTAGAGCACACCTCAGAAAAAACCGTGAAAGGTTTCATATCTCATAGATAATGGGGAAATAAAAGTACGTGACACTCTACAACACTTAATATAATTTAACAGCCATTTCCGGTTATTTACAGCTATTCTGTATAATGTTCTTAATAAAGTTATATAGACAGGTAGACAAACAGATACAGATATCTCAAAGAAATGTAATCTTTTCATGCTATTATCCACTAAGCTTCAGTATTACCTCTAAAAGCAGGAGGTGATTTCAAGCCGATCTCTAAACAGTACTTCCAAATGCTATTGTAGACACAACATGAAAAGCTTTTGGGACTACACTGTGTTCTGTCTTCTTTCTCTGGGAAATTACCTTGCTCCTTAGTAGCAATCTTCTTTACTCACAATCTTCTAACGAACGCAGGAGCAGTAGACGCTGCGGGCCGTAAGTGCAGCGGACGCACCTCTTCCAGCGTCGGCCTGTCTGTCCACTCTCGGTGCTGCGGCTCCCCACTCCCACCTCCACCCCCCGTGGCTGCACCTGGGCCGCGTCCCTGCTACACACCAGGCCTGTGTCCACGCGCGTCCCCAGGGCCCACACGCTTGCACCACTAGCATTCCGCGCCTCCTCCCCTGCACCCACCCAGCGGCTCCCTCTCAACCCTAGCACCAACTTAAAGCCCGGTTTTCATGAAGACCATGAGTCGCACTACGACCACATAGTAACACTTATATTCCTAAAGTGTGTGCTTTCAAAAGCATTCTAAAGGTAATTATTTAATATACAATTCCTTTCATGAAAAGCGAACTCACTACTTACAAAAATCCTGTATGATGGGCACTGTTTGTTCTCACATTACTGATGGGAAACCAACGCTGAAAGTAGCTACAGGGCTTAATGCTAAGGCACGTGGTATTAATCCTGCAAAACCAAGATCTGAAGCCAGCTCTTTAACGACAAGACCAAATGCCCAGCTTCCCCAGTGCCCCCTCCCATTTAATACTTCTCTCACTCTCCAGGCAGTTTTATCTTCTCTTCACTAATGAGTTCAAAGATCAGAGATTTAGTTGCATATTCTACACGCTCCAGAACATGGCCAGCCTGTGATATTCGAGGGCGCTAATTTGTCTCACCTTCCCTTCTCCAAGAGTTTTGGGAAGCATCAGACGGAAGCATGCAGGACATGAAAAGGGGGCACAGGAGCTGGCTAATCATACTTTATAAAAAATTTTTTTAAAAAGTCTACCCTAACACAAAAGTAGCAAATACTTTAACCTTACTTTTTCCATCTCACTACTCCAGGTATAGAAATTACAAGAAATCCCAAAACCAGGGGATTGGGAATATGGGTAGAAAGAACCAAGAGATCAGAAAGCAGAGGGACCTAAGAAGCTGGGGTGTCTGAGGTTTCAGGAGCCTGCACGCCTTTTGAGGGAGGGGCTCTAGGCCCTTGGTCTCTAGACCAAAAGCTCTATTCAGGGGGTAGTTCAGGCTCTGTGGGCCACACGGTCTCTGTCTGCCCCAACTGCAGTCTCAATTTCGCCGTGGCGCACAATCGGCCACAGGCGCCATGGAAACAGAAGCACACGGCAGTGCCCACACAGAACTTTGTAAAAGCAGGTGTGGTGTGCCAGCCCCGCTCCACTTGGCCCAACTGCCGTTAATGTTTGTCACATTTGTCAAATGTCCTCTTTCCTTTCAGTCTTCTCTTCTGCCTGACTCAGCCAGAAGCAGTTACAAGGCCAGGGAGGGCCTTTAAGACAATGTGCGGGGGCGTTTCTAGCTGTCACTATGACTTGGAGGCACCAGTGGCAGGGGACCAGGGACATCCTGCACAAACCATGGGCCGTCCTCCTCTGACTGAAGAGCAGCAAGCGCGGTGGGCATCCACCTCACTACCGTGGGCCTGCCGAGTTCCCTCCCCTCCCTCCTTTCTCCCTCTGCTTTGCTTCTCCGCCTGCAGCTACAGGGTGACACCACCACCACTCCTGGATCACTCCTGGAGTTATCAGGAACTTGGCACCTGATAAATCAACAGTCGCCCATGATTACTTTCTCACAGAACATAACGTCGATGCGGCCCACAGCCTGCCTCTTATCTCCACACCAGCGTGCAGCGCACTGGCAGACGCAGCCTCCTGCAGCTGCCGCCCGGAAGTATTAACAGATTCGAGACCTGCTCTGAAGTCACTGTGGTTAATAACTGACCAAAGTCTGACTCAGCCAGTTCGAAGGCCGCCAGCTGAACCAGCACCAGCACGGAAGCAAAAGGAAGCTCCAGGGGCTGCCCTGGGCAGGTGAGATAACAGCCCCCCCGAGGGAGGAGCAGCTGGTGATCAAGCCCTATAAGCACACTCATTTATCAGGAAGAAATGTCCAAGTGTTTGGCTACTTTGCTCCCAGTTAGATTTCTAATTTACCAGAACTCCAAGTTTAATGAGCTCTATAGTTATCAGCATATTCATTTAATAAATACTTATTCAGCACCTACTCTGGGCCAGGTAGGACTCTAAGAACTGAGGATGCAGCATTCAACAAGACTGAAATGGACCCAGGTGGTGGGAACGGGTGGAAGAGGGTAAAGAAGGATAAATGCGGATGGAAGGAGACCTGACTTCAGGTGGTGGGCACACAATACAATACACAGATGACGTACTTACTGTAGAACTGCACACTTGAAAACTACGTAACTTTATGAATCAATGCCATCCCAATAAATTCAATAAAGCATTTTAAAAGCTATAAATAGCCCTGGCTGTGTGGCTCAGTGGATTGAGCAACAGCCTACGAACTGAAAAGTCACCTGTTTGATTCCCAGTCAGGGCACATGCCCGGATTGCCGGCCAGGTCCCCAGTAGGAGGCATGTGAGAGGCAGCTGATTAATGTACCTCTTGCACATCGGTGTTTCTCTCCCTTTCTATCTCCTTCCCTTCCCCTCTCTCTAAAAGTAAAGAAATAAAATCTTTTTTTAAAGTAAAAAGATATAAACAGACCCTGCTCTTCTAGATCTTACATTCTAGAACATCTGTGGTGGGAAGAAGGCAGAAGACGACAATAAGCGCAGGTTAAATATGGTAAGGGCCATGACAAAAAACAACCACCATGGAGTGAGGGGTGAGGTGGAAGGGAGTGACTGGGAGACTGTGCAGAACGCACGTCAGGAAAGGTCTCCAGGAAAGCACGTGGGTGAGATCTGAATGTTAAAGAGTCCGCAGCCCACTGAAGACCTGGAGAAAGTTCGCTCCTGACACAGGACAGAAGGAGTCCACGGCAGACTGAACACCCCAACTTGAGGAAAGGAAAGAAGCCTGTCGGCACGGCCCTGACAGAAGGCGGACGGCGGGGAGAGGTGCAGGAGGCGGCCGCAGCCACGGCCACTTAGGGACCAGCAGGCCTTGGTTATAAGGACGGGTTTAACAGGATAGCTGACAAGGAGCCCGTGGAGTGTTCACGTAACACAGAGATGCCAACCGATTTACATTTTGAAAAGATCACCGAGGCCCAGGGGAGGAGAGTGGACCGTAGGGGTGTGTGAATGAGCACAAGAGATTAGTTAGCAGGCTACACAAGTGACCTAGGGAATGGATAACAGATTAGACAAAGCGACAACAATGAAAACGGAAGGAAAAAGGAGATTTAGACTACACTTATTTCTTTTAAGATTTTTATTTATTTTTAGAGAGAGGGGAAGGGAGGGATAAAGAGAGGGAGAGAAACATCAATGTGTGGTTGCCTCTTGAACACCCCATACTGGGGACCTGGCCTGCAACCCAGGCATCTGCTCTGACTGGGAATCGAACCAGCGACCCTTTGGTTCACAGGCCAGCACTCAATCCACTGAGCCATACCAGCTGGGACTGGACTATGTTTTAAAAAGTAAAGTTAACTTGGGACTTCTAGCCAAGATGGAGGCGTAGTTAGACACACTATGCCTGCTCACACAACCAAAATTAAGGACAACAAAAATTTAGAAACAAAAAAACAACCACAACTGACAGAAAATCGAACTGTACAGAAGTCCGACAACCATTCATCCAGACAGGTAAGAGGGGCAGAGTCAGCAGCCGGGGTCACAGCAGGAAAAAGCAGTGGCTGGCAGACCCAGGCATGCAGGTGGCGATTGGCAGACCCAGTGAGGCACACAAGGAGGCTGGAGGACAGCAGTCACACATTCACACACAGATAAACCAGGCGAAACTGGAGAGCGAGACAGACCACGCAACCCAGGGTCCCTGCGCAGGGAAATACAGCCTCAAAAAACATTGAAAACACCTGTGCGGGTTGACACAGCAGGAGAGACTCCCAGGCTCACAGGAGAGTTCACTGGACAGACCCACAAGGTCCTAGAACATACACAAGCCCACCCACCTGGGAATCAGCACCAGAGGAGCCCCATTTACTTGCAGGTAGCAGTGGAAGGGACTGAAATCTGAGAGCAGATCAAGCGTCACAGTTCCCTCTTGGATCCCACCCCCACATGCAGCATCACAACCAGCAACTGGGTTGCCCCACCCTGGTGAACACCTAAGGCTCCACTCCTCATACATAAGAGGCCCGACCAGACCAAAAAAAAAAAAAAAAAAAAAAAAAAAAAAAAAAAAAAAAAAAAAAAGGCCCAATTGTAAGAACAGATCAAAGCCCCAGAGCAAATACATCTAAGCAATAAAGAGGCAGCCAACCTATCAGATGCATTGTTCAAAGCCCTGGTGATCAGGATGCTCATAGAATTGGTTGATTTTGGTCGCAAATTAGATGAAAAAATGAAGGCTACACTAAGTGAAATGAAGGAAAATACACAGGGAACCCTTAGTGATGGGAAGAAAACTGGGACTCAAATCAGTGGAGTGGACCAGAAGGAAGACAGAAACAACAGAAAAGAAGGAAGAAACAAGAATTCAAAACAATGAGGAGAGGCTTAGGAACCTCCAGGACATCTTTAAACGTCCCAACATCCAAATTATGGGGGTACCAGAAGGGGAAGAGGAAGAGCAACAAGTGGAAAACTTATTTGAACAAATAATAAAGGAGAACATCCCCAATCTGGAAAAGGAAATAGACTTCCAGGAAGTCCAAGAAGCTCAGAGAGTCCCAAAGAAGGTGGACCCAAGGAGGAATACACTGAGGCACATCATAATTACATTAGCCAAGATTAAAATGAAGGAGAGAATTCTAGAAGCAGCAAGGGATAAGGGCTCAGTCACCTACAAAGGAGTTCCCATCAGACTGTCAGCTGATTTCTCAAAAGAGACCTTGCAGGCAAGAAGGGGCTGGAAAGAAGTATTCCAAGTCATGAAAGCCAAGGACCTACATCCAAGATTGCTCTATCCAGCAAAGTTTTCATTTAGAATGGAAGGGCAGATGAAGCACTTCTCAGCTAAGGTCAAGTTAAAGGAGTTCATCATCACCAAGCCCTTATTATATGAAATGTTAAAGGGACTTATCTAAGAAAAAGAAGATAAAAAATATGAACAGTAAAAAGACAGCAAACTCACAGTTATTAACAACCACACCTAAAAGAAAAGCAAACTAAGCAAACCGCTAGAACAGGAGCAGAAACACAGAAATGGAGATCACATGGAGGGTTAGCAACAGGGGAGTGGGAGGAGGAGAGAGGGGGACAAGGTACAGAGAATAAGCAGCATAGACAGTGGGTAGAAAATAGACAGGGGGAGGGCAAGAATAGTGTGGGAAATGTAGAAGCTAAAGAACTTATGACACACGGACATGAACTAAAGGGGGGGAATGTGGGTGGGAGGGGGTGTGCAGGGTGGAGGGGAATGATGGGAGAGAAATGGGACAACTATAATAGCATAATCAGCAAAATATATTTTTAAAGGTTCTTTAAAATATATTTTAATAACTGGTTCTCTAGGAAAAACAAGTTCTGATTTGTGGCACTTGCTGATTTATTTAAAAAATAAATTAAAAAAATAAAGTTAACTTGGATCAGATAAAGGAGTTAAAAAAAAAAAAAAAAAAAGGAAGGAATCCAGGTTGTTGTCTGAGTCTGAATTACCTGGGAAACAGTCTGAGGCCTAAGCCACTCTCTGTGGGGAGCAGGGAAGCCAGGGTGGGGGCAAAAAAGAGAAGACAGGAGGAGGGAGGAAGAATAAACACCAGGTGTATGTCAAACTGGAAACAGTTTAAAAAACCAACAGCGGTGGGTGCTAATCTTGCAGAACTTCTGAGGGACTGCATGAGACCTGTGTCTTGGAAACAGTCCAGTGGCGGGAAGGAAAAAGAATATTTATCTGCAGGCTCCTGCCCAGGAGTCAAAGCCCCAAGGCGCTGACCCACTCACACTCCTGGGTGTGTGATCCAGAGTACCCACAGGTCCCCGCTGCCAGCGTGGAGGTGGGTTGGTCCTTCATTGTCAGCACCACACGTGGGGTTTGCTGAGGACAGCAGCAGCCGCTGGGGACTCCATGGTCTCAAAGGGGGCAGCTGGAGGTGGCTGGGGAAGACCAGCTCTGGCCCGCACATAAACCAGCGGAGGTAACTCGTGGCGTTTGGGCTTCAGTAACTGGGTAAAGGGAGGGGACTTTTACTAACACAGGGAAGAATGGAAAGGACCAGACGTTTGGGAGAAAAATCAAGAGTTTTGTTCAATACATGTTAAGTCTGAGATGCTAATTAAACATCCGAGCGGGTGCAAGGCAAGCATCGGAGACCGGAGAGTCTGGGATTCAGGTGGGGAGACAGCACAGCAGACGTGTGCGTGACGGTCACAGTCCCGAGACGGTGCTCAGAGCAGGAGACCTTGTAAGTTGGAGGAAAAGACTACACGTGGAAAGGACAAGAAGCAAAGGAAACTGAGAAGCGACAGGAACAAAGGAAAAGCAGGACAGCCTGCTGATCCGAGAGCAGCGCGTTGCGGAAGGAAGGGCGTGGTCGGCCACGCTCGTCTATGAGAGGCACGGAAATGAGCCCAGAGCCGCAGGACTGAATGTGACCAGGTGCAGGTCACGTAATCTTTGTAAGAGTAGGTCAGTGGGTTAGTGGGGACAGAAACCTGACCGGAACGGGCCGAGAAGATGATTCATCAAGACGTGGAGTTTGTGCAGAAGGGGGGCAGAGAAATGGGAGGGCAGGTGGAGTCCAGGGGATGCCTGCACACCGGTGAGAGGGGGTCAAAAGAGGGAGCAACAGACATCAAAATGAAGATCACTGTCAATAAATATATCCATGCTGCCACTCAAGAGAGTGTGTGTCACACAGCCAATCACCCTCCGGCTCACTTCTGCACAAAAGACAAGTTCATGATAAATTCTAATTATATTCCTGTTTCATACACAGACACTAATTCTCAAAGAAAAATATAAACCATTTAGCTACGCAATCAAATACCGCCATCTGGTGGTTGAAACCTTAGAAGCAACAGATCAAAGTTGGGACCCACGTCGTAACCATTGGGAAAGTATATCCTAGTCAGTAATAACTCTAGAAAAAGATGTTTGAACAAAATATCTTACACAAAACCTTAATACCACATGAAATACACCAATCGCACATAAAATCCTAAAATACGATATTTAAAATGCATGTACTGAGTGCTTACTAGGTGCTAGATGGCATGCTAAGCTTTTACATGGATTTGCTCTTTAATCCCCCAAATATGCACAAATTTCACCATTTTACATCTGAGAAAACTGAAAACTGACACTTAAAAAGTTAATAACCTGACAAAGTTTATAGAGATAGAAATGCTAAAGCTAGGGTCTGGATGGAGGTAAAACGCCTTCCAAACCCACACTCAAAGAGTAGACTCACCACACCACTGCTCCGCAGCACCCGGGTTAGTGAGAGACTGAGTGTAAGAGGAAGCCAGCTGGGGGCTACAGAGCGTCGTGAACACTGCAAGGCAGAGCTTCGGAGCTTACACAGCATCCCACCGCAAACCGAAGGGTCCAGGCCCGGATCCAGGTAGGTGCTAATGAAGCGAACTGCCAGCAGGAGGCCGAGGCAAGAGACCTGGGCCTCCTCCGCAGGAAGGGTGCCATGGACACGCTGGCTCATTCCCCACTTAAAGTGTTCAGCCAACTCTCCGTGTGCTAAATACAACCGAATGAGAAAACACTGGCAGTGGGGAAAAAAGAAGAAAAAAGAAAACCACGAGGGGCAAGAGAAAGTACCCAGGACACAGAGGTGGCTCCCTGCCTCCTGCTCTAAGCAGTTCCCAGCGGCACCTCCGCCGCTCCCTCACTCTAAGGACTATGACTCGTTCCAAGGGCGAAGCTGCTCCATACTTTGTCGCGCTTAATCGTTACCACCATTTCACACACAAACACACCAAAACAGCCCCAAAAGCATGACATGACTGTCACCATCCTCTGAAATGCTAAACTGAGGAGGCAAGATTCGAACTCCAGATCTACAAAGTCCCCGCCCACCTTCCAGATTGAGACTGCCCCCAGAGCAGTGGGCGCCCAGAAGAAAGCTGACTCATGGTAGAACAATCGAGGCCCCAAGTCCGCAGCATCCAGACTGAGAGTTTCATTCAAATCTAAATGGTTCCTTCTATCAATGAACTTATGAATAGCAAATATAGAATAAAAATACATCCTAAACATGTATAGAAAGATATGAAATAAATGGAAAATTAACACTCCACATTTGGTTTTCTAAATCAAATTTTGGTGTACTTTACATAACAAAACATGTACCTATTTTAAACCTACTCTTTGCTGCGTTTTGGCAAATGTACACACCCACGTAAATTGTACAACCACCACAAAAACAAACATTTATATGGACCCACAAAGTTCCCTTGTCCCTTCTCAGTTACACCCCCCTCCAGTTCCTGGCCCACACAACCACTGATATTGGGTCACCACAGATTAGACTGTCTTTAAAGAGACTTGCGCAGATGAAGCCAGACTACATGCACTCTTCCCGAGTGCTTTCTGTGAGCATGATGATTCCTGGGTGCATCAATATTCCTTCTCGTTGCTCATTAGGGTGCCATGGTATGGATGTACCCGTTCACCTGCTGATGAACGTTTTGGCTCATTGCAGTTGGTGACCACTATGAATAAAGCGCTAGGAACATGGTTAGACCAGTCGTTGCATGAACATAAGTTTTCATCTCTCCTGAGTAAGTATCTTGGCGTAGAACCGCAGGATTGTACAGGGTAAATGTTTAACTTTGTAAGAAAGAGCCAGACTGTTTTCCCAAGTAGTAAGAACTACTTCACACTTTCATCAGCAACGCACAAAATTTCAGTTGCTCCACATCCTCACTTGACATGTCAGTTTTTTCAGTTTCAGCATTCTGGTGCTTACGCAGTGGTACGTTGTAGTTTTAATTTAAAATCCCCTGATGACTAATCATGTTGAAGAGCTTTACATGTGCTTATTGCCAGTCACCTACCTTCTTTGCAAAGCTTCCGTTCAAGCATTTTAATGGGATAGTTGTGAGAGTGCTTTATCTACTCTAGGAATAAGTCCTGTGCCAGATACTGTAAATCTTCCACTCTGCTTGATGTTTCATTTTCATAATTATGCCTTTCGATAACCAGAAGTTTTAATTTTTGATCAACTGACCAAATATACGAGTCATTTCAGTACCTTATACTCTTTTCATTGTTCTATAAGATCCGTCCACAAAAAGTCCAGCCGTTGTTAATATAACCAGAACGGTTTGCATGACATCGATGTAACCTGGCAGCCAAGGAGGTGGACTGGAGCGTGCACGTGTGAACAATGACAACTTCACTGTTCTAGTCGGTGGGGGTGGTAGACGCCACTGAGTGAGCACATGTACTGTGTGGCTGTCATATTCAAGTGACAGAGAGTAGAGCAAAGAATCTGTATCAAATTTTACATTAAGCTTGAACATTCCTCTGCATAAACTATTCACACAACTCAGAAGACTTTTGGGGATGGTGCAGTGAGTGCAGTGCAAATAAAAGTGTGGCACAAATGCCTGTGATCCGGAAACGAAGGCCCAGTCATCCCAGTGGAAGTTGCCTGGTTCTGCACGCCCCAAGAAGGCGCAGCCAAGTTTCAGCAAGATCAAGACATGTTAACTATGTTTTTCAATTGGGAAGGTGCTGTCTGTCATGAGCACACCCCTCCAGGCCAAACAATTAATTAACAATGAGTACTGCCTCAATGTTCTTTGTCGGTTACGAGATGCAGTGCCATAAAAATGGCCATAGCTGTGGGCACCTAGCAATCAGCAGCTTCATTACGAAAACGTGCCCCCTCAGGCATCACATCTCTTGCAGAGTTTTTTGGCAAAACATCAAATCACCCAGGTGACTCAGTCCCCCAAAAGACCAGATTCGGTGCCCTGCTACTTCGGCTTTTCCCAAGAGACTTCAGAACATCGATGAGATTCACGAAAATATGGCAGGACAGCTGATGGCGATTCCCAGAAAGGATGTGCAGTGTGTTGAGCAGTGGAAGAGACTCTGGGAGAGCTGTGTGAGGCCCCAAGGTGCCTACTTTGAAGGGGACTGAGGCGACACTGTCCTATGTACAATGTTTCTTGTATCTCGTATCTTCTTCAAGAAAAAGTCTGTTTTTTGTAGTGCATGGCTGGATATTTTATGGACAGGCCAAGTATATATGTCTATCCTTACATTAATAAAGTGGTACGTTGGCCCTTGTCATTAATTCGATGTAGAACTCGTGACGAATGTCAAAACCGGCGATTCCCTAACGATGAAGCATTTTCTCTGGTGGAGCACCACCATGACTCATACAAGTTCAAGCAAGTGCCACGAGCGGCGAGTAAGCAGCAAGCGCTGAAACGCTTTTCTCTTGTCAAAATGTACAAGTGCTGGGTTTCCCGAGTTCTGCAGCGGACGAGTACTGAGCTGTGACTGTGCTACAAGGCCCATCGTTCGAGAACGTCGTAAGTGTTGGAATAGAGTAGTATGAATTCCCTAAGTATGTTTGTTCCATAAAATTTTTTGACTAGTCTACACTCTTTGCATTTCCGTATAAAATTTACAATAAGCTTGTCAGTCACTACAAAAACAAGCTTGCTGGAATTCTCATTAAAACTGCACTGAGTTTACAGATCAATCTGGGGAAAACTAATGTCTCTACAAAACTTAATTCTGATCCAGGAACACGGGGTGTGTGTGTGTGTGTGTGTGTACACATATACATATACATATATGTATACATATACAAAACACAATTTAGTTAGGTCTTCTTAAATACTTCTCAGCAATGTTTTATAGTTTTCAGTGTACAATTCTTACACACACTTTGTTGAGTTTTTTTTTCTAAATTATTTTGTTTTGGAATGGTCACTGTAAATGGTACTTTTTAAAAATTTCAATTGCCAACTATTTGGTTTTATCACCACTATTGGCTTATGAGCCCTTTACTGACTGTATGGAATTTTTTGGCTCTGTTCTGACATGCTGTCACTTTGAATTCTTCCAAATCCGTGTCAAAGCTCTGCTAGGACAGGTGCAGGGAAGCCTTCCCTCCGGGACAGAGTGCTGCCCGACTAAGGCACAAAGACTCCATGCAGACTCCAGCTAATGTCCCTGGTGACCTCCAAACTCTTCACTCTGGGTGGTTCAAGCTTAAACACCTATCTCTTCGGTCTATATAAACTCTAATAGTAGTTCAGTTCAAAACGTTCGTCTTTTTACCTGGGTTTGTGGAATCTTCCCCACAGCTGAATGGCCTGATGTTCAACAAATACTCAAGGGAACCTCATTTGGATTCCTGAAGCTCCGTCTCTACGTAGCTCCCTCTTCTCTGAGACACTATTCCACAATTTCTAGCTGCCTCACTTTCCCCCAAGCCCAATCCCCACCTCCGCTTATGGTGTACCCGATTTCCCCTTCAAGTGCTTATACCTGGCAACTGCCTTCAGGTAGAAAGTAGTGGGACACAGGGATCACCTCATTTGTGTCCCAACCCTCTATGTTGACTATTAGCCAATATTTGAAAACGGCTGTTTCGTAGCTTTTGTCCAATTTTCCAGTTGTGTGGGGCTGTCCAGGTCAAGTTCTTGATACTGTCTCCTGGCTGCAAGTTGAAGCCCACACCTAATTTTCAAAGTATTTTTGTACCCATCATTGGATTTCAGCCTCAGAAGAACACCACAGAGTAAAAATATAACCAGCGAGAAAATATATCACCAATAAAAGGATACAGAATAATTGAGAATATTATAATACAAGTATCAATAATTGCTACTATTTATTGAGTACTTACTATGTGGCGGGCACCATATTAAGTACTTTACATATGTAAGTTCGTTTCATCAGCGCGACAGCATTACGAGGTAGGTGTTTCCTGCAGCAGAGGACACTTACACACAGGCAGGCTCAGTGCCTGCCTAACACGACACCACGGGTAAACGTGGGCAGGGCTGAGAAAAGGAACGAGCCACCTGGCTCTAAGGCCCAAGCCCGTAAGCCACTATCCTGCAACAACTATGCTGTTATTTTCTATTGTACAAACACAAGCCTTCTGCACACAAAGCAACTTGGAGGACAAGGGGGAAAAGTATGGGTCACGGGGAAAGGAATGAGACCTAGAAAAGAGCAAGGATTCTCGAGTGCCACATTCTCACACAGGGGGAACGTGGGAAAATGCTGTTCTCTAAGGCCCTTGTGGTTGGGACATAAAATAAAATACATCCTCAGAACCCTCCCAGAGATACCATGCAATAAATGGCAGTTAATCCGCAAAAACCTATTTAACCATAATACAGCCAAAATTAGCAGCTTTACAAACAGTCCATAAATATGTGCTGAGAGCCTCGTAGGTGCCACAAATTGTTCTAAGTAAGAGCTGAAGATGTAGTCCAAAAGTCAGACAAAATCCCTACTATCCCGAAGCTTGTATCTCTACAGAAGATGGACAAATAACATATAAATTTAAAAAATTAAAGAGTACAGTAACCTCAACGAGGAGGAAACGCGAAAAGGCCATTTCAAAGGCCGCTGTAACCCTGAGGTGCAACTTTGGACGGCACGGTCAGAGGGCTCCGGTCAGAGGGCTCCTGAGGACGGGAGAAGTGGGAGGAGACTGGAGAAGACAGACATCGAGAGCAGGAGTTAAACGCTCTTCGTACAGGGATTATAAAATAAGCTGCGAAAGAACTTCATTCAAACCCTGCGAGGCCAGAGGGGCTAACGTGTAGCAAAGATAAGGGTGGGTTCAGATAAAGTTGATTTGAAAAGCAAGAACTGAGTTTTATTTTTTAATTTTACTTCACTATTTATGCTGATTTTCAACTTATATTATTTTCAATCAAGTTTAATATGTTCTTAAATATTTCAAACTATTGTCTCTACTTATTTTTGGCAGAGTCACCAAACTCTTCAATTCCACCAGGCTTCTTCAGTTCTGTCCAGTCACCCTCTAACACTCTGCATACACTACCCTAAAACCAATGCTGATGAGCAAAAAGCGTAATGATCTCACAGTGTTCTCCATGCAAAATAAAGCGTCCAATCCAGCTGATTTTAATGAAATGACTCAATGTTTTGACATGGAAGCAAACAAAGCAGGAGTTATTTTGTTTATCTACAAAGCTCGTATCTGTCCTGTACCACAGGAAACTCAGAGGGGCTCCTGTGGCAACATCAGAGTCGCTTTTCCCCTCCACACACCAGTGTGGTCTAGAGAAAAAGGCAAAAACAACAAAGTTAATGAACTTTTAACAGTCATTTACAGGAACTTCCAAGATGTTTTATGGACGTTCTGAAAGTGATTTCATAAGTGTGGAAAATTTACAGTTGGCTTTTTTCTGACTCAGACAGAATGGTCCATCTCAGGAAGTTCTACAAGACAAAAATCTCTGTGCCTAAAATACCTGACAGTTGTCCTTGATTGTTACTTATTTGCTACCCTTCTTTCCCAATTTGACATGCTGCTATAGTATAGCTTCAATATTTTGTTTTATATTAAAATACATTAATAAAAGACTACATGAGAATAAAAAAAATCAGACCTAGAAACCAAAATGTTGGTTCTTCAACTCTGACTCATTTATGACAAAAATGATTAAGAAATCTAACCACCCTAACCAATTAGGAGGAAAGAAGAACAAAATAAAAAGCAAAGACGCAGTACTTGTTCAGCCCCACTGCTTTCAATGGCTCAAACTCTTGGAGACCCCCAGGACAGAAGATGCCAGGCCGAGTGTCCTGGCCACACTGCGACCCCCGATGAGCTGAAGAGCGCCTTGCTCCCAGCAGCCTATCCAGACGCCCCTCCTGCTGGGCGCGCGGATATCTTCTGAAAGCCCTGTCCTCTGGGCAAGCAAACCAGCAGTCCTCATGTCATCAACTGTAATCTTCCCAGTATGAAATGTTATCTGCCCCACAGGTAAATGTTTCATGGTTTTCACAAAATATGGCTCTCAGCAAATATCGCAGCGGACAGGCTGACCCAGACAACGCCCTCCGCAGGGACGCGCGACAGCAGCCGCCTTGCCCCACGCAGTCTCACCCGCAATCTTTAATTAGAATCCCAGTCAAAGATCACGCTTAACTTTTGGTTTACAAGAAACACAGGGGAAAGAGAAACAAGTTGAGGAAACAATCAAACAGAAAACTGGTCTGGACCCTTCCAAATGTCGATGTCGGGGGATCAAAGTAGGGGACCCAAGTAGACCCTAACAAGATACAATCACCAAATGCAAGGTGTGGACTTTGTTTGGATTCTGGCTTTTAAAAAACACTATGTAAAAGAGACATTTAGATGAAAATGAGAAAAAGTCTAAATGTGCACTGGCTATCAGGTTCCAGAATTGTTAATTTTCATAGTTTGACAGCTATTGTGTTTGGTAAGAGAACACCCTCATTCTTAGGAGAGGCATGCTAAGTTCCCGGCCAGGTGTCACACCTGTAACTTATTTTCAAACAAATTAGCGAAAAATCGTAAGTACACAATTACGTGTATATATGTGTGGGGAGAGATAAATAAAGCAATTAAGAATTTTCTAATCTAATGTAAAGGACGGCCTAGGAAATAGAGTCAATAATATCATAGTAACTCTGTGTGGTGCCAGGTGGATGGACACTGGGAATATCGGGGGGACACTCTGTAAAGTATGTGACTGTCTAACCACCCTGCCATACACCTGAAACTGATACAAAAAATACTGAATGTAAAGTGTAATTGAAAAATAAAATTTTAAAAAACATCTGGGTCCAGACAGAGGGGACTCAACCATTCTTTCAACTTGACTATAGATTTGAAATATGTTTAAATAAAAAAGTCCTTCTCTACCTCAAGGTTATAGAGACACCCTTCTATACTTTCTTTTATTAATGGTGCAGTTTTACCTTTCACATTGAGATTTTTGATTCCTCTAAAATTCATTCTGTATGTGGCACGAGATATAGATCAGTTTATTCTCCTCTATTCAAAGCTTTCCCAGAACAACCTACTAAACAATTTGTCCTTCCCCTAGTGATTTGCGGAAGACAATTTTTGGTTCCACTGAAAAAGCTGAGCAGAGGAAAGGGGAAAGGAATAATTAAAGTAGAAAAAACAGCCGGGAAAAGGGAAGAAAAGACACATATAAGGAAAGGATTAGAACTTAGCTGAGGAAAGACTGAGAAAAAATGAAGCTACTACCAACTTCCATTTTTACTTAAGTATATAAGAAGTCAATGAAAAAATAACTGAAAACCTATTTTAAAAAATATATACACAGTCAAAGCTATTCAGAAGACATCTAAATTACGTGGTACATATCGATGCTACCACAAAGAGAAAGTTTCCGGAAGTTACACCGTCTCCTCCCACCCAGTAAATTGGATCACGTTACACTGAGCATTTACTCCACTTTAGACAGAACAGAAAGGGTGGGTGGCACAGCATTATAAGAGACATTATAAGCATCTTCAAGACTTTTTCCTAAACTTTGAGATTCTATGGGAACATTTGAAGGTGACTTTAAAAACTTTTTCTTAAATTCGGCACCTAGATCAGGCGTTAAAAACATGAACTTGCAGAACTCCTAACTCTCTGTTCCCTTACCCACAGCAAGTCAGGAAATGTAAATGTTCTCTATACAATAAGTCTAAATAAAACTCACCTTTTGTTTTCAGCCAGGCTGGCGCCCTCATCCTTCAGCTGTTTGCTTTTCTCGGCACAGCCTTCAAGGAGCACTTCTTTCCGGCGTTTGCTGGCGTGAAGCCAGTTCCCCTCATCACTCTCCCCCGCATCCTTTTCATCGGCAGCTTCAGCTTCAAACTGCTGGGAAGTGACCTTTGAGACCTTCTCACCAATTTTCCTCTTCCATCCAAAGGAAGCCATTCTGGAAAAGGACAAAGAAATGGCTTTAAATTTCAAACCTGGCTCTTTATACAAGGATGCCAACTAGATGAAGAAGAAATAAGGATCAGACTATCACCATTTTTTAGCTCCCAATTAACCAGTGGTCCTAGGAAACAGTCATCAAAGGCTGCTAACTAAACACCAAGAAAGACAACTGGACATTTTGCATCTCCTGATGGAAGTGACACTCCACCCACGATGGACTCGGTCCAAAACTTAATTCTGGATCAGATCTAGCCTCTGATTTCTAAAAAATATGGGATCCAAGTGAGCATGAAAAATAATATGACAGAGATGCAGACAGAAAAAAAAACAAAAAAATAAATAAAGCTAGTTTCTTCAGGAAATAAACTGTCAGGAAAAAAGAGAGGAAGGGAGGGAGAAAGATGGGAGGTAAGCCCTAGACTAAGAGATACAGTAACTAAACAGAATAAGTGGATCTCTTTTAGCTCTGGGTTCAAACAAGCCAATGGGGAGGAAACAAGGGCAATCAGAACACTGATCTGATATTTGATGGTATTAAAGAATAAGTGGTATTTTAGGTGTGATAAATCATATTATGATTATGTTTATTTAAAACATCTTTATCTTTTAGGAATACATACTGAAATATTTCACATGAAATTATATGATATTTAGGAATTGTTTCAATGTTACCAGTGGGAGTTGGGGTGCAGCAGGGGAGAAATATAGATGAAATGTTTGCTGTGAGTCGACAGCTGATGAAGTTAGGTGATCAGTACATAAGATTCCCTATACTTTTCTCTCTCTTCATGTATGTTTGACATTTTCCATAATAAAAAGTTTTTAAAAGATACACATTTGGCAAATTCATAGTATTGGGTGAATCAAAAAGATAACAAATGTTAAATTGTTTTGCAAATCTGCAATGATCCACAAATATAAAAGATAAAAAGGATAAAAGCATACTGATAAAACAAAGTCAAAGGAAACCCTGAAAGAATTCAACAAACATTTACTTAGAGAAGGAATTTACCAAGGGATCCAAGAACTCTTACTAATTACGTGGATGGGCTTAAAAGTACTGAGAAACCCGTGGAATTTTTATATAATTTTGTATACACCTGTGTGCATTCTTAAAGGGGTCTAGGACCCCAAGGAGCTTAGAGTTCATCTGATCAACTTGAGGGATAGGAAACCCAATCACCCAGAAGTCTTCATAAAACTGTCAAAGAGGGGGCACTGTGGGAATAAGGGAGAGAGAAAAATGAAATAGTGAGTTAGTTCTAACAGATGTCAAGATCTTCACTACTGATTCCCACCTGCAGTGTAAATAATCACTAGGAGGAGGGGGCAGAACAAGGGAGCAGAGCTGTGAGGCTGTTCACAGGGAAAGGCCGGAGATAATAGCAGAACTTGGAGGGGTAAGAAAATTGTGAATTATGTGCCTAAGTTGTTTTTTTTTAATATTTTATTTTTTTATATCTAGAGAGTGAGAAAGAGAGAGAGAAAGAAACATCAATATGTGGTTGCCTCTCACGTACCCCAAAGTGGGGACCTGGCCCACAAGCCAGGCATGTGACCTAACTGGGAATCAAACCATTTTCATTCGCTGGCAAGCACTTAATCCACTGAGCCACACAAGCCAGGGCATATGCCTAAGTTCTTGATGAACATGAGTGAGTGCCAATAACTTACAGCAATCAAGAAGCGTATAGGCTGATAAGGGTGACCCAGATGCTTTACAAAGGAGCAGGGATTTTTAGGAAAACCGAAAGAAGTATACTAGGGAATTAGGACAGTGTCAAACTCTCTCCCTAGACCCATTATAACATGAGAGATGAGATTCCTACATGTTTGAAGATGACTGTAAGTAACTTAGGGGAAGGACCAAGAAATGGCTGAAAATGGCAGTGTGGTTACTATGGAACAGAAGTCCAGAGGCAGAGATTGAGGACAACGTGAGAGAATGGACCATTAGGAAAGTCTCACAAGATACCAGGATAATTCAAGATCAGATAGAAGGATTGCGTTTATGACTGTCCTTAAAAGTGACAAGAATGAAGATGATTCAGTTTTCTGGTTTCCAGTTTCCAAATGGAACTTTGTGAGATATCCTAATCCTGTTCATACAGATGGGTACCTGGTGTGCTTACCAAAGGCAAATTACATCATAACTCATGGGTCAGGTCTGGAGATTATTGGCAGCAGGGGTTAGGATAGGAGGCAAAGGAAAAAAGGACAGACAGACACACATGTATTTTTTAAAAATTAATACTTCATTTAGACCCCCACTACCACCCCCCATCCTCCAACCCAAACCGTTGTTATAAATGCTGAAGACAGGTAGGTACAGCTCAAGGCCCCAGGTGATGGTTCTCAGCCTTGAATGAAAAAGCCACACTCCCCACTGCCTCAGGCATTTCTGCCATTCTTCTCCGGAAATCCTAGCAATCAAAGGCTGTGGAGGTCGGGGCATGATGAGGCTTTAGGAGTATAATAGGCCTGAAGTCCCCTATTGGTTGTCAAGTTTAGCCTTGAAGAGAGGGACAAGAATGCATTCCTCTTGGACAAGAGCTAATACTGAATGAAAACTATAGGCAAGTTCAGGGGAAGAGAAAAACGAAAATGACAAATTTCATACCTCCAAGCTTCCCATTTTTTTAGAGAATTAGGAGGCTAAGCCAAGTAAAAGGAAAAGAATAGATTTGAGACATGACAACAGAAGAGATCTGAAACAGCCGCTGTGAAGGAAAAGCAACTGTAAGGGACGCCAAACAGTGCTGAGGGTGCGCTGAGGGTAAAAAGCACCGATCTCTGACCAAAACCAATAGTACAGTTCTATACTTTCTTCAAACTGTCCGGAGACCGCAATTACCCTTTGCAATAAAAATTAAGTGCTATCCCCTGGCTGGTGTAGCTCAGTGGATTGAGCGCGGGCCTGCGATCCAAAGGATCGTGGTTCGATTCCCAGTCAGGACACATGCCTGGGTTGCAGGCCAGTTCCCGGCAAGGGACGCATAAGAGGCAACCACACATTGATATTTGTCTCCCTCTCTCCCTCTCCCCTTCCCCTCTAAAGATAAATAAATAAAATGTTTAAAAAAAACTAAGTGCTATCACAGAGAAAGCAAAAGATGCTAGAATGTCAGAGAAGAAACCCTTCAGGTGCGGTGGATTCTGAAGAATAAAAATTAGCCTGGTTTTTAAAAAGAGGAGTGAGTCCTATTACATATATAACACACTCTCCCCCTTGGAAAATTTAACACTTCGAATTGATTCAGATATCTTAAATAATACATGTTTACTGTTCTTCCAAGATGATTTGAACATTAAATTAAAACTTCTTGTAAAGAAGGCTTTCTTGAATCTGTAGTCAGATGCACAAGGCACCAACACCCTAACCTTTAAATTTTCCACCAGTATAGAAAAACCATATAGATAAATCATAGTCAAATGGGTTTCATGTTAAATTCATAAAACAACATAAAATCGTTTTAAGCAGAATTGTATTTAATTAATGCCATGAAAATTCTAAACAACGATGTTGCATTCTAAATTCTTTTGCTGATATAATGAACCCTACAGTGGGCACTGGATTACCGCTGCGGGCGTGACAGTTCTCCCAGGCCCCAGCCTGAAGCTCATCCTCGCAGTGTCGGAGGGTGCAGCACTGGAGGCGAGAAACCGCTGGGCGAATACGGTCAGGAAATCAAAACAGAACCCTTCTGGGTACAGCATGTATTCGGAGGTCAGGAAGTCAAGAAACGATTTACCCGAAAATGTCACCGCAAGACTGAATCCAGTTTTAGCGACTTCCCTTCATTTCTCACAACAATAAAAATGTGCCAAGTTCATCAAAGCTGCCCAGAATGTCTTCGCGAGTTCCCGAGCCCCGCCCTCGACCGCAGACACAGTGCACTCCGTTCCGCTCCTCCCACCGCTAAACCGCACCGACAGCCAGAAGGCACAGGAGCCGCCGGAGCGCTGCTACAGGGGAGGGCCGGACTCCCAACCTGCACGTTCCTAAACACCAACCTTAGTGTCCCGGCTACGCCACAGCCTCGCTAAATCTCAACTGCAACTTCTGAAGCACCTTCTCCCCTAACCACAAGTCCCACTCGCCCCCTTTTTCTGCTCTTCCTCGGATTTCCAGCCCCAACAGCGTAGCCTCACTTACCTGATGACAATTTCGGTCCCGTGTTTACATTCCGCTTACCCTTTGCCCAGCGGAAGCGGAAATCATCATGCCCGACCTCCGACCTGACTACTTTTAATGCCTGGGCTTCCAAGATAGGAAATTTGCAGACCCCCCCCACCCCCCACCCCCCAGCGTCCCAACCGTCCAGAGAAATCTGCAGGGAAGAGGCGCTTCTCAAAGCCTTTTTCAATCAGCCAATCTCTTCCCCTGGACCACAAATCCCAGAAGTCGCTGAGGCCAACCCCACCCCATTACCCTCTGGGATTTGTAGTCCGGGCCACCCCGGTTGGGGGCGCTCTCTACCGGCAGGCAGGAGTGTTGAGTGCGCAGGCGCTCGCGGTGGGAGAGCACGGGAAACTAGCTGCGCCCGCCAAAGTGCGCTGCGAAGCAGCCTGCGGAGCCAGATGGTGCACCAGCCAGTGGGCAGATAAAGCGAGCGAGGCACGGGGAAAACGATTTGGGGACTTCACTGCATAAAGATATGCCCCTGCTGTAAAAGAGTTCACACCCTAGCTAATGAGGACGGCCACAAGCAGAAGCCAGAGGCAAACTCACTGAAAAGGGGGTCTGGGGAGCGGATCCGCTCAACGGTGGGCGTCGCATAGGAAAACAGTTCTCCCTAGAAGGGAGAATTACGGTCTGGGAAAAAAAAGCTGTGCTCACGTCTCGAAAATAAAGAAATGCGGTAAAGTCACCCAGGAAAATGATGGGGCAAGAAGACTTGAGATGGTTGTCACTGCAGCTGCGGGCGGCGGGGGACGGGAGGGCGGCCAGGCTCCCTCTGCCGCGGCCCTGCCACCAAGGTGGGGAGACCGGCTCTCGTGGGCGCTGCTCGGAGCTTCGCAGCGGCCCTGGGCCCCGACCGCCAGACGCCCTTCGCACCCGCTGCCGCCGCCAGCAGTGAACTCCCAGGGCGTCTCCAGACGTCGCCAAACGTCGCTGGAAGAAAAGTTCTGCCACCGCTGCCCCGTGGAGACCCACCGATGCGAACCGGTGATCCTCAGACCCCTAAGACCGTGTCAAAGTCAAAACCGTTTTCACATTGCTATGGAGACATCATGGGCCCTCTTCCCAACGGCGACCTTTTTTTGCCCAAAAAAGGGGAAGGCGTGAGTGGAGAAGCGCGGGCGCCTCAGCGGCCATCGAGGTGGCGATTACAGCGCATGGGCAGTCGCTTCTTCCCCACGCACATCTGGCGACACAATCGTCCCTCCAAGACGGCCTTGGGGAAGCAGTGAAGATTATTAAAATGACCCTTGAGTACAATTCTTTTCCATGCTCTTGTAGGAGGAAGGGTTACTCACGGGGTACTTGTGCTGCACCCTTGCGGACCGCCTTGCGGATCCCAAGGCTTCATTGGGGCACAGTTTCTACCCACGACAGACGGACGGGCTGGTTATTCCAGGCTTGGGTCGTTGACAGGCCTTCCCTTGACATTGAACAAAGGGAGCCTGTTTCTTGCAAGAAAACAAATGGTCGTGTTGCCAATGATAAAATTCAAAAATTGAAACAAAAACTGATTTTTGGAAAATATCTGCCGTAACAATCTTGACAGCTTCCCAATACTTCCTTTCTTTCCGGAGATCATCACGGGTGATAGGAGGTGTGACTTGTATATACATGGTTGGATTAAAAAGCATCAGCATTCGTCAGAGTTGCGTAAGTGAACCTGTAGATCAAAGGCAGTTAGCGCAGGACTGGGGGTCCAGCCTGCTCCTGGCGCCCACTCCCGTGGTTCCTTCCCACTCTGCACCAGGGCTGTTCGTGCTAATTACTGGACATCGCTTCTGTTCTAAATCGTAGGAGGCACTAAGGTGGGGGCAGTGTTTCTTAAGCTGGGTAGAGGTTTACATACCGTGTTCACCACAAACCTAAACCCCTGAAGATTCGAGCCACACTCAGGCTTTGTGCACTTCTCTGCATATACCTCTATAAAAGTCTTTAAAATTCATCCATCTCCCCAACACACTGAGGGCTGGTTGATGCCCGGGGTCACATGGGCGGTGCTTAAGGTTCACAGTAGCCATAGGAGGGGATATGCTTCGCAGAATAACCAAATGATGCATGAAGTTGCTCTGGCTGGTGTGGCTCAGTGGACTGAGCCCCAGCCTGCAAACCAAAGGGTCGTGAGTTCCATTCCCAGTCAGGATGTGTGCCTGGGTTGCGGGCCAGTGTTCCTCTCCCTCCCTTCCCTTCTCTCTAAAAATAGTCTTTAAAAAAAAAAAAAAATGACAGTGTAAACAGCCAAAACAATAGCCATCCAGAGTGAATCAGTCAAAATTCTTACCTTTTTGTCGGATCAGCAAAATACTTTTTTTTTTTTTTTTTGGTGTGCTACAGAATTCTAGTAATTAGTTTGTGTGTGCCATGAGATGAAAAAGGTTGAAAAGCGTCCTAGCCAACGTGGCTCGGCTGGGTGGGCGTTGTCCCACAAAGCTGAAGGTTACCACTTGCTTCAACAGCCCGGGCGCATGCCTGGGTTGCGATGCTCAGTCCCCCATCCGGGCGCATGGCAGAGGCAGCGGAGGGGTGTTTCTCTTGCACATCATGTACCTCTCCCCCTCCCTTCCCCTCCCTCCAACCTCAGTAAGTATGTCCTTGGGTGAGGGTTAAAAAGAAGAGATTGACTGAAAATCATTGATTTAGTGCAAACCTTTCCTAACAAAACCACATGGAATACAAGATTTAATTCTAACTGAATTCTACCAGTAGCGGAATTCTAACTAAATCCAATGTTAGAAGCTACAGAGAAATGGTAGATGCTTTGGCTTTTATCATATATTTTTAAATATTTTGTTCCGGTGGTTGATTTTTAGATGAAATCAAAACTAATTTAGTTGAGACAAAAATTATGTTTAAATGTTGAAGTTTGTTCAAGCACTATATTTTATATTTAGGCACATTCTTTTAAAAGGAAGGTGAGTAGATGGGCAGCTATAAAGTGCTGTATTCTTTTATTTACTTTTCCCAGAGGTTAAAAAAAGTTAAGCACATTGTAACAGATGAAAAATGTTTTCTTCATTATCCATTTTCTAAATCTAAGTATTTTAAATTATATACTTAAATATACTCCATTCAAAACAAACAGGAACGTGCCTCAGAATATTGCACCACCAACACTGATTTCTACAACCAACTTACAGTTGTGTTGTACGTGGGATCTCACCCACCTGGTCAGAACTCAGAATGAAAAGGAGACCCCCACTGTGGAGGCAGGCAGTGGGAGCAGCCAGCCGAGTGAGATTTAGACAACACACACTTTCCTTTCATCCAAAGGTGCCGGCCAGAGCACCGAGGCAGAGCCTGGCGTCTGTGAGCAGTGCCACTACCTGTCAAAAAGGGCGGGGCAAGGGGAGAAGAGGGCAGAACTGTTTGTCTCAAGTCATTTAAAACTCTGAAAAACTATTAAAGCAGCTCAAGAGAAAAATATAATCAAAGTAAAAGCAATGGAGTTTATTTCAGTGAAATTATTTTAAATTAGATATGATATATTAAGCTCCCATGTCCCCCAACCTGGTAGAAAAATTCCTCTCAGAGAGAAATCATTTATTTTAATGGCAAAATTTTTACATTTCAGTAAAATCTGTTATATTTAAAACTATGTATATAGTACATGTCTGGCAAAAACCTTATACATCTTTCAGTTGTCAAAACAAAGTAAAAATATGGTTGCATAAAATCACAAAAAATATAAATTGCTGAAAAGATAATAAAAAAAGATTAAAAATCATTTGCATTGACTCCTTTACATCTTCAATTAGTAAGAATTTGCAAACTACAATAAATTTGTGAAAATTCTGGTGCAACCTTTACACACTCAACCAAAAGTTGACATTTCAAATATCCCAGCTTAAAAAAGAATTTACTGCAATTGTCGGTGCATTATCATACTATTTGTACAAGTGCAATATTTAAATATCTTCACAATAAAACTCAGTAACTAAAAGGAATCACAATAACTTAAAAAGAAGCAAAGTTTACAAAATTAACAATTTTTGGAAGGTCCTATTGAATTGGTTCCTCCATTTGCTCCCCGCCCACCCCCGACAGCTTATAGAGACATTACAACAATGTCTTAGTTCTATATACAAATCTGTAACTTTAAAAATACAGTCTTCTGTTCTTCACATCAGGAACAAATGTTGCATTTAGAGACCTACTTAAAATCAGTATCTTCAAAACAAAGGGGCCACATTCAAGTTAGAACACGGTTTTGAACTTGTATTTAAATCGAACTGCTATCATTTGATATAGCTTTCAGATTCCAAATTGACTAGAACAAGCCCTGGACAAAAAGAAGCCAAGGTTTTTCTTTTGAATTCAGTGCATGTTTCTAGGGGTGCTGGAGCCAAATCTACAACTACAGTAACTATGCAAGCTCTCATCACATCTGAGTATATTGTTGTCTACTTACACAGGTGCTCAATGTATTTGCAAAAAAACAAACACAAAAACCCCATATTAACAAGTAGTCTTAAAAGGGAAAAAAAGATTAACTCTGTTGCAATGGAAAACTGATTAATAGGAAAAATATCAATTTCTTGAAGTTAAAATAGTATAAGGCAAATATGGGTAATCTTTTTATTTTTAATTAGCATACATGATACTAATTTTATCTGAGGTGACTTTAAATCTTCATTTATACCTATTATGCAATGCTATTACTAACAGCAACAAAAACATAAATCAGAAATCTTAGAAAGATAAAGCATCTTTAGGCAGTTCCCATAAAGCCACTTTTTAAAAAGTAATTCAAATTCAAAGCAAATATGACCATTTAGAACTGTTCAATTTGTTCCATATCTCATCAAAATGTCATATCCAACTAAGGAGACACAACAAAATGCAACGTGTAAACTCGAATTGGACCTGGTTTGAAATAACCAGCTACAAAAGAAATCTGCAGAACAAGTGGGGAATCTAAATATGCATGATTAGATGACATTCGGGAATTATGTTTATAACAGGATTGTTTTTTAAGGACAGTATCATTATTTTTAGAACATGCGTGACATGTCGAGGGCTGATGAGTATGTCTGCAACATCCAAATGGTTCAGGGAAGAAGAGCGTATCATATATACACAATATATGTGTAACCAGATCTATACACACAACTAGATAAAAAGCAGATGTGGCAACATGTTAACAAGCATTGAATCCAAGTGGTGGATACACATGTAAAAATGTTTATAATAAAATTTGGGAGAAAAAAGTCCTATCTGAACATTTAAATAGTTTGTAAGAGATGTTTTTTCTGTGTACTGAATCAATTTAAAAGATACATAATCGAATAACAAGAAGTGTTCGCACACATTCAATACTGACTGACAAGTGCAGAGGAATTTGTGAAATTGGCAAAAACCACATGATTTATTTACAGTATATGCAACTCAGCTCTTGTGACAAAAAGAGCAATTTATGTACAGAACATAACAGGACAAATTGTTAAGATTAAACTTAGTGCCTAGAATATCTCAATATGTTACTTCTGTGTGTTCTTTTGACTTAGCAAAGCTGAAGAAAGAACTTCCGTGGACCGGAACAGCTTTGATGTGACCTGCCATACACTGCAGCGTACTGAGGAGGGTCCGGAAGAGTCCCCCACATTGTCCCTACTGCTGGGAGACACTTGCCACTTACGTTAACGAGCCTGGAAAACAAAACTCACCTATAAAATTCTCTGAGGATTCTAGGCAAATATTTATTGAATAAATTTATGAAGCAAATATATAACACAACATGTAATAATATATGAAGGCCTTTATGGTAAATTAATATTCTACAAAGCCCTGTGTACAACTAAATATAAAATAGCCAAAAACCAAGTGAGCCTGAGAGACCTATAATTCATTGTGTATATTATATTATGCTATACGCCTACCGAACAAAGAACAAAATTATCTTAATTCATTTTTGCACATTAGGATTTTGACTATTCATTATGTTCCAATCCCTGTGCAAAACACATTCCGAAAGGCCAATCCTCAGTTATAACGATGTATAACTTGATTATACGTGGAAGCATTTGGCTATGATTTATTATGCATGCTTATTGCTATCAAAGAAATAAGCAAAGTTTTAGGTTTACTGTGCAAGAATTTTAATTAGATTCGCGCACATCTCAAAAAATTCTATTGTGTGACTTCCGGGTCTTGGAGTTAGGTCAACAGGAGAAGAGTCAAGTGAGGTCACAGATGAGGTAAGAGAAGCTTCTGAGGATTTTCCTTGAGCCTCAGCATCTGAATCGTTCCTTTGGCAAGATCGATAGTTGCTGACTGACCCCGATCTCTGTGGTGTAGCAGTCCCTGACTTGGCTTCGGTAATTTCATCTGGGTAAAAAATAATTCAAGTTATTATAGTCCATTACACCCACTAAAAAAGATTCTTAATAGTATTTCATTTCCTTCTTTGAGTGTGGCCATTGACTAGCTAACAAGAACACGTCTATTTCGAATACTTTCTCAAACAGAGGAAAAGCGCCTGTGTGAAATTACTCACCTTTTTTGCACACGGCATGTGTTCGTTCTCCTGACGGCTAATCAAGACTGGGTACAGTACCTAGCCACTCATCAATCTTGCAATCCAAGATTAAGAGCCCAGTAAGCTAGTAACTTGTAGCTTAACAAACATCATTCCCTAGCAATAAAAATTAACCCCTCTAAAATGAAATCACAGAATAAATGCACTCTTTGAAGATACTTTGGAAATCATTTCATCCAACTCCTTGCTAATTCAATGTGAAAAGAAACCCCCAAAAGTTCAGTGACTTCCCACAGGTAACGCGTGAACAGAGGACCCAGGTCTCCTAACTCTCCTCCCGGTGCTTTGCATTCTCCATTTTCTCTTCGTGTTGGAGTAAAGATCTCATTAAGGAGCAACAATGCACCAAATCATGGCAAGGAACAAAAGCAGGAAAAAACTAAAGTTGGGAACACAATACAAAAACAACAAATGGTTATTGCACTGACAAACCTAGGTGCTAAGGTTGAGAATCTGACCAAATACAACGAGAAAAGTAAAACCCACTTCGTATCTCAGACTGAATTAGGGCACGTTAGCAGATAAATACCCTTTGGACATACAGATAACCAGACAAGCAGGTTTGGCCAGCATATCACAGCTCATCGGTCTCTTTCTGATACTATGTAGATACTACCTTTGAGTTTATAAAGAAGATAAAAAATTTGTAGGTGAATCTCACCCGAGAATTCCATACGATCTTAGAAGAACAAAAATGACAACACATCTTAACTCAATTGATTTGGCCAATAAAGTAAGGCCATAAACATTTAAGCACACTTTTTGAACGGTAAATAAAATTGGAATCATGTAACTATCACAAAAATTATAAAAGATGCTGTCTCTGATTATGTCTCTATTGTCCAGCTGGGAGGAAAAGACTAGTTCAGAGAAGAAAAATAACCAGAAGCCCCTACAAACAGGTCTCTCTTAAGCACCCTGCAAGAAACTTTACCCAGCAAGTAATTCCTTGTCCTATGAGCTACTAATCAAATCTATTTACAGCGCCTTTTCACTCAACTCTAAAAGCTAATAACTATACTACTATAATCTTTAGATGAAAAAGATAAAAAAATTATTAAATATCAGCTATAAAAATTATTTAATGAAAACCTACAGAAAAGTCAACGATTATTTCTAAATAAAACATTTTATCTTACCAGAACAAATCACATCCAAAAAACAGAAATGTGGCAAAAACTATCACTTTAGGACCAGACTGCATCTGGCTTTAAGGATTCTACAAGATTACAAGAATAACAAGACTCATAGATGTTGATACTAGGAATGCACAAAATCTCACATTTTACATTCTTCTGTTATTGAGTTACTAGGAACGATTCAAGAAGCTTCAAAAGAATCAACGACTAAAAAGCCAAGTTAGGTAACCAAGTCTAATAGGCCCCTATGGTGTTTTGTGATGTACATACCATCGATACTTCGGAAATCCAATAAATACGTCCGACTGTCCACTTGGTATAACTGTAGGCTCATTTTGGAGTATGTACTTGTCACAGGATTCTTTCTTCGAACTCGCAAATAGTATGGGTTTACAACCTAGCATATCGTGCGGACAAAGACAATGTCAAAAGCAATTCTTCTACAAAACACTACAGGTTTGCAAATGTACTAATAGAATGCTCTTCCTTCCTACCTTCCATTCATAATCCAGCTGTTTAATTGCTCTACAGACTTCTGCCATGATATCATTTGGTCGACTCTGACTTCTAATTCCCAAATGCCACTTTGCTTTCCTTACACCTTGGTGTTTGGATTTCTGTGGATTTAATTCATCAAGGGTATGGCGTGCCCTTGGTGTTTCAGCCACCAAGAAGGGTACTCTTTCAGGATGGGGCCGAGTCAAATGGTGATCATCGAGAAAAGAATCGGGCGGGCTTGTCGCCAAGTAGAAATCCTTGGCCTCATTCATTATCCTCCTGTTGTCGATGATGAGGTGGTAGGCCACTGCCAAAGGGTCCTGGTGGTTTCTGTTATAAAGGCAGCTGAGGACCTCCTCTTCAGAGCACTCAAATTTTTCACACACTTCTTTTAAGGCTTCATCATCGATCATGGTTGAACTATATGATGGGTCCTCAGGAAAGAGATATTTTGGAAGATCCTGCTTAAACCATTCATGTTCCCTGAGAGAAAAAGGCAGGGCCAGGAGAAGGATTCTGAGTTAGAGATGGGACTGAAAGTAACAGTTTGGAGAATTGAGGATATAAATTCATTTATATTTATATTCCTACTATATTGTCATTTTTTTTAAACGGAGACTTTCTGGCTCACATTTCATTGTATGTATTAGAGGAAATGCTGCAGCCTCCCTCTGACTGTAAGAGGGAGGAAGCATTGTTGTAGTAACAGGAAAAGAAATGCAGATACTTTAGATTACATTTAAACTGTAAAAATATGCTAACAAGAAAAAGCATTTCTCACTTAGATATTCAAAATGCAGGCTTTAATACACGATTTGTCCCTTGCATCAGCTCCGACAGCCGCGCCCTGACCTTTACGGCCCCATTTTGGGTAGCCCGCAGCACACTGAGCACAGGGAGAAGACTCAAGCTCTCTGTGCCCGTGAAACCTTTCCTCCCTCTCCATCTCCCCAATGATTCCTCTCCCAGTTTCCTATCCCAGTGCTACACCTGATCTCCTCCTTCCTTGTCCCTCCATCTCAGAGAAATGTGCCATCTAGTGATACTTCTCCAAAGAGAAACTCCCATGGGGTGGGGTGGGGGGAGGAAACAGAATGGTAGAAGAAACACTGTTTGCAGCAAATTTTAAAAGTCCTCATCAGAAATGGCTCACCCAGCCCTGACCTCTGTGACTCAGTTGGTTGGGCATTTTCCTGCAAAGAGAAGGTCACCAGTTCGATTCCCAGTCATAGCACATGCCTGGGTTGTGGGTTTGGTCCCCGGTTGGGGCGTATACCAGAGGCTGTTTCTCTCGAACATTGATGTTTCTTTTCCTCTTTCTCCCTCCCTTCCCCTCTCTCTAAAAATAAGTAAAATGAAATACATTTTTAAAATTTTAGAAGTAAATTTGTTACCATCACTTTGTCTTATTTAAGCTATTAGTTTGAACCATATGAAAATGGCCATGTGGACAGACTTTTTACCTACAAAACAGCAATTTCCTATGTGATTCAAGGTCTACTACAAAAAATACATGTCAATGACTATTAAAATGTCCTCATTCCCTGAGATAACCAAAAGGAAAAAAATATAATTCGTAAGATCAGAACTCAAATAGCTACATGTAAATTTCCTACTAATAGGTATTAATCCTAATGGGAATACATAAAAGTCAAATATGAAGCACACTCTAGAACAGCTTAGAGAACCACTACAAAAATCTAACACCTTTCCAGCATCCTTTTTTTATTAGTTATTTTTTTAATTTAAAAAGTAACGCAATGTTCATTATTATAATTTCAAAACAAAGATGCGTAAGTAAAAGTGCAAGTCCCCCCTCCTACCAACCCTACTTCCCCCAGGTAGCCAGCACAGCGTGTATTTTTAAATAACAAAACAAACACATGTGTCTATACACTATTTTTAACGCAAAAACAGCACATACTGTCCTGGAACTTTTTCTTTCACTTCCCCGACATCACTGACTCCACTGGATCTGGTCATCCCCAAGCGGCTCTATTACCTGATATCTTTGACTGTGGCTCTCTTCATGGGGTCCACCTGCAGCATATGTTTCAGGAGGCTGATCACAGAAGGGTTTAAATACTGAGGGGTGTAAAAGATGCCGTCACATATCTTCTTAAAAAGGGTTGGCACGTGGTCATCATCAAATGGGAGGGTCCCGCACAGTAACGCGTAGAGGATAACCCCACTGCTCCATATATCCACCTCCGGGCCCGCGTACAGTCTGCAGCAGGAACACCCACAGGATTAAACGGTCACCGCTAACTGGAGAGTTGATCACGGTGCAAAAACTTTAAGAACGGGTACTGAATAAGTACAGGGGGAACCCCCCAAAAATCTGGAATTATCTTCTGGAGGGTGGGCCCATGGTACTACAGGCTTCCCCACTAGGTGAGTGTTCTAGGATCCCATCTTTATCAGTGCACCAACTGGTGTTGTTGTGAGAGGCTGCGTTCAGCTTCAGTGAATTTCCTTTGAAGACTCTTTCAACATGCCTGCCCATGTCATGATGGGTGATTTACGAGCGCACCTGCCCACACCGAGCTGTATTCAGCAGTTTTTGACCAAAAACAGCCTGACCCCAATGCCCCGCCCTCCCTATTCACCCAATCTCGCCCTAAGCAACTTTTTTTCTTTCCCCCAATGAAAAAAAACATTTTGCTGACTTGGACGAGGTGAAACAGAAAACAGTAGAAGCACTAAAAGGCATCAATCAACGAGTTCAAAAACTGCTTTGAGCAGTGGAGCACCGTCCTGGCGGGCGTAGTGCATCAAACAGAGTGTGCTCTGAAGGCGACTGAGGTTTAACTGCATTAGAATAAGTACACAGTTTTTTATAAATAAATTCTGGGTTTTTGGGGGTCCCCCCTTGTAATTATTAGTCAGAATATAGTTGTGTCATCACTGCTGAATACTACATGTAAAGATTTTATACTACTTCTATCAGTATTTTCTCTGAAAGCAAAAGTCAAGACTTTTTTTTAAGTTATAGACTCTAGCTAAACTTCTGCCCTCACTACCTTACTACCGTCCTCATGAGATCCAACCAATAAGGCCAAACCTTGAACAAATATATCATCACTGAATTTAAAACCCTCATAGTTTGGTTACAGAGGAGGGAGTAAATGACCTTGGCCTGAGGCTGGGGAAGGAGGCCAAGGTAACTTGTTCACAGACGACTCTGTTTGCAATACACTGTAGCCAACTGACTAGACCAGTTGCAGACTAGGTAGATAATCCATTCAAAGTTGGGCTTCAGAGAAGGATTTATTTAAATTGTCAAATAAATTGTTGTACTGATCAATAAGCACTGTTTTGAAAGTAAAAGTTTCCATTCATACGACCTTACAGAAAGGCCTCATGCGAACCAAGAAAATCAGACCTCAGCCATGGCCCGCTGCATTGCATACGTGTGTAACCACAGTAACTTATTTCTATTTATTCAACCCTGCCCCAGCATCCAGGGTCCCGAATTGTTTTCTCCCCTAAAGAACTGAGACAACACAAATGAAATGGGTATTAAAAGAATTTTAAACATTAATATAAAATGAATAAAACTTGATAAATCTAAATTTAGAATACTTCTGCCTTATTCATAGTAAGGACTTGACAGAAATATAATTTCTCTGAGTGGGTTAGGCAAGCAAGCTTATGGGCATAGAAAGAAAGTACTATAATATCTCTGCATTGTGAATTAATCAGGACATGAAATATTCAAACAAAGAAATATGTTTTAAATAAAAGTTCTTAAAAGTTCATTATAAAAACTAGTAAACAAAATCAACCTTCTATTTTGAATTTCAGTAGTATAGTGAACAATTACTCTTAAAAAAATTAAATTTTCCTGTTGTCTAAACTATTCAAAAAGCTGTACCTTACAAAGATTCTCATCTTTTCAAACATTAGGTTAGTAAATTGAGAGGTTAGATTTTTTAAAATAATTTTGCAGTCTCTAAAAGATTTTTTAAATGAAAATTCAAAATGAACGAAGTTCTTATTAATACTTAAGTCCAATTCTCCAAGAGCTTTATCATAAAACCTTAAGCTACTATAAAATATCATCTATTTGAAAAACTAAAGCTACACATTATACTTTTAATTCTTCATCTAAGAAAACAGCAAGCCACTCTAACTATTAGATATTTCTGTATTATTCAAGTTTTTAATGTCGTTATCTATCTTTAAAAAACTCACTATTGTTAAAACTTCAGTTTCTTCCACCAGGAAAGTAGGTATTCACATCTAACCACTTTAATATAATATTGTCTTTGCATACCAACATTTTCTTCCATAAATGGAGTCCTTAATTATAATGTTTTATTCTTAAAACAGAACATTTTCTGGATAAGAAAAGAGTAAGCCCTGAAGTCTCTCGCTTTCATCAGAATTACACACGGCAGGCCCTACGGACCCACAAAGCGAGGCAGAAACGACCATCACAAAACGTGCGGAGGGCAGGGAGCGAGGGCAGGGAGGGCAGATACTACCTTCCTGAAATTACTTCCGGTGCAGCATAGTTGGGGGAGCCACAACTTGTTCTTAAAAATTCACCATCTGACATCATGTTTGAAAGACCTGAAAATGCACAAAATCAACTACTCAAGATTTCCCAAGGACAAAAATAAAAGCAAAACTCTATTAAACAATACAAGTGAGTTGGCATTAAGGAAATAAATCATTTTATTCTTTGCTCCAACAAAATTCTATAGTCTTGACCGTTCCCAAATATTTTGCCACTATGCCCTAAAATTTGTAATGTATTCCAATATTTAAAATTAGTGTACTTTGGTAGTTTAATGTGTATATATTAAGCTATTAGTTATTGTGCTTACTAGAATAAACTTCATGTTTAAATTTTATTAGTACAGAAATTACTAAGGAAAAACACAGAACAGAGAAGTAGAAGAATTAAAACTTTCTCTTAACCCCTGTTCTGATTCTTTAATAAGACATAATAATTTTGAAAATCAAAGTTTCCTCATAGTTTTACTCCTAAAGACACCTCTGCCTTCTCAAAAATGTCCTCTATAAAAATGATTATCACAGTTGCGGTACAAGAAAGTCAAATAATGTAGCCAACTACCAAAGAACAAAACAAAACAAAAAAAATAATAGTTCAGGGCTGGTTGGCACTACTCGGTGAATCTCTATACACTAAAAAATACATATATTCAAAACCGAGGAAAATAGAAGACTCTCCTCTGATCTGAACTGAAGCTAAGCAAAAGAAAGTTGCAGAGATTCATTTTTCACTCAGATTTAATAATGCTGATGGCAATTTATATAAGAAATAAAGGGAAAGTAAATTCATCTTGATGATCCAAATAATGTTCCTCAAGCTGAAATTATGTTCTTCTCAAGTCAAAATGGGTTTTCTATCATTTAAAATACCTTTTCTTTGCCCCGGCTAGTGTGGCTCAGTGGACTGAGTGCCAGCCCGGAAACCAAAAGGTCAGCAGTTCGATTCCCAGTCAGGGTATATGCCTGGGTTACTCCAGTTGGGGGCGTGTGAGAGGCAACTGATTGATGTTTCTCTCACATGTCCATATTTCTCTCCCTCTCTATCTCCCTCCCTTCCCCTCACTCTAAAAAGTAAATAAATAAAATAAAAAATACCTTTTTTTCCTAAAATAATTTTATTCATATAGTTTACCTTCTGGCTTTCATGGCTTGCATAACGCCATCCCAGGCTCTCTCCTCTCGCTCTATAACTGATCAAAAGGACTCGCTGGCAACAGGTCGCTAACTCCTCCTTCACACGTAACAGGCTCTGTCAACTACTGTCTCTACTGCCACCGACTGAAACTGTTTGCCTGCTGTCACGGAACTCAATTTTAAAGAGAATTCCTTATTTTCTCCTTTGTATATGTGCTCACGAACAAGACGGTGAAGATGCACTGCTCTGGGACACGCAGTCCATTACGCAAAAGTAAACGTTATCTGAAGACACACGTCCGTTAAACACAGTGAAGAGAGGAAACTGTAAAACCCCTTACCAAAGTCAGCTATCTTTGCATTCATGTGTGCGTCGAGCAGGACGTTTTCCGGTTTCAGGTCCCTGTGGACCACCATGTGCCTGTGGCAGTAATCCACGCCAGAGAGGATTTGTTGGAAAAGGCGTCGACTTTCTTTTTCATCCAGCTAAGAAAAGTAGAGAGTCATCTTAAAGGTGTGTCTTTCAACAGAAATTCTTCTACCTATAACTCTCCAAGCTATAAAACTGTATGAATGTACGAACCCTTCCAAATGAACCTCACATGTAAGACACTTTTGAAATGCATAGGAGGCACATGCAGCCCGGAACAGAAGTGCCCAGAGGGGCCTGGAGCCGAAACCAGCAGCCCTGCCTGCCGGTGCTCCCGCCCACCTCATGAGCCAGTTCAAACCGTGCCAAGTTCTGCTTAAAACTAGGCACGCTTTCCCCCACGAGTCACAACACTTCGCCGTCGCTGTGCCACACAGTGTTTAATGACATACAGCAACAAATGAAACAGAGGACCTCCTACAGTCGATAAAAATGCAGAATTAAATAAATGAGTGATAGTGCTCTGGAGAAAAATAAAGCAGGATGAGGACTCAGAGAGTTATGTTGTGGTGGGGATACTATTCTAAGCTACATGAGGGATTAACATTTAAGCGCTGCTAACGAATTAGCAAGCAACCATCTTATTGTGTGTTCTGAAATAAAAGACATTTTAACTTTAACAACAGAAAAAGCCTAATTTCATTTATTTTATAAAAATATAAAAGCATTTATCTTTAATCTGCTTACTGAAAAAATTATGCTGCAAATACATTTTTTAGCTCAATATTTATTTTATTTTTTAGTTTTTCTCTCTTTTTTTTATTGTTGTTCAAGGACAGTTGTCTCCATTTTCCTGCAGATACATTTATTTTTAAAGATTTTATTTATTCATTTTTAGAGAGGGGAAGGGAGGGAGAAAAAGAGAGAGAGAAACATCAATGTGCGGTTGCCTCTCACGTGGCCCCCACTGGGGAGTTGGCCCACAACCCAGGCATGTGCCCTGACTGGGAATAGAACCTGCGACCCTTTGGTTCGCAGCCCACGCTCAATCCACTGAGCTATGCCAGCCAGGGCATCCATTTTCCTGCAGATACATTTTTAAAAGTACTCTTTTAAAAATTCTTTTTCCAGCCTGGCTGGTGTGGCTCAGTTAATTGGAGCATCATCCACAGGCTCAACCCCCCATCAGGGCACACACCCCAGATGCAGGCCCCACCCTGAGCATGTATGAGAAGGCAACCCCAGACAATGCTTCCCCATCACATCAATGTCCGTCTGTCTGTCTGTCTCTTCCCCTGCCCATTCTCTCTCTCTAAGAGCAATGAAAAAACGTCCTCGGGCAAGGATAAAAAACAAAATAAAATAAAATTCTCTTTTCATTTATCTGTATTTCTGTATTTCCTTATTTTATGTTTTTTCCCATAATCATTACTTAGACGTGCTTGCCCCTAACAAGTCATATTTAATCAAAAGCTATTAAATCCTTTAGGCAAAGGAGTCAAACACACAGTTCTGTGGCACGGACCACAAATTAGCATTCTCAGACCAGACTTTTATACTTGAAATGACATGGACAATCTGGGAGAATAGATGAAATGATTTTTAATGCAAAATTAAAACTATCAATGTACTATGAGATATCCTTCCTCTAAAAAAATACTACTGAATTAGCAATCTAACACCTTTACTTCTAGAAGAAATGTAGGTTCATTTTTTAATACTTTATATTAAATATACTAAATGAAAAACGAATGCATTCTAAATGTGAAAGAGAAGAAAACTGATTAAACAAAATGTAAGTGGTAAAATAAGTAGACAGGCTACAAACATGAAGATCATACTGTATTAATAATAAACACAGCACAAAGGATGAAGGCGGAAACCGTGACAGAATATTAGAGAAGACGAAGCACATTTCTGGTTAAACATGGCAGGCTGAACCATTCGTCTCTGCTCCTTGGACTATTACTGCGGTGACATTATTAGATAAGGACAAAAGGGCCAGAGAGGAGACAGCAGATCGAGGGGAGCCGAACTGGAGAGTAGATGCGCGGTGAAAACACTTCACCGGCCAGAAGACCCCAGAACACACACCTGCAGGGATGGAAAGCCGCCATGAACCCGCCTCCGCGCAGAACCCTGGGAGACTCAGACGTCGGAAGGGTTGGGAGTTTGTGGAGGCAGAAGCGAGAGGTGGGCTGACAACCGGTTGGAGAAAGAAACTTTAAACTCCCCTCTACTGGGGAAGAAGACCTATGATTTATTCTTCAGTAAGGCTGCCCCAGTTCTGTCCTCAAGGACTCCAAGGCAGGGATGAGGCGCCAGAAGGAAAACAGGGGAGTTAAGTGCGAGTCGACACACTAACTGGGAACACCTTGCGGCCTCCACCCCATTCAGGGAGCTGGCAGCTAAGCTGGTGCTCTCAGGGAGATCGGAAGGTTCCTCTGGAGCGACTATCTGATCCAAGGAAAGATACTGACAATTACTGACATTTGGTGTGCCCTAATACAACGGCCGGGTCACCACCTAACCAACTTACGGGGAGGCCCACCAACCAGGGAGTTCCACCCGCATGAGCCTGGAAGTTACGTCCCTCACTCTCAAAGGCAGGGACGACCAACGTGGGGGAGGGGGGAGGGGGATGCACAAAATACAAAGACCAGCAAAGTGATGACAACAGAATGGAACGGGGAGCACAGAGCGCACAGAAACAAGGCAGGGGCACAAGAACAAGTTTAACTGTCGTTTTCAGACAGGTAAGATTATCACATTTGTGGAGAAAAAAATAGGCTATTTAAAGAAAGAAAATTTCAGGAAGCAAGATCTTTGAAATAGAAAAATGACAACTGAAATTTTAATAAGCAACAGATAAAAACTGAAGAAAATTCCCATAAAGCAAACTGACCAAAAAAGGAAAAAAGGAAACAAAGATTCCACTTCAACTTGTGCCTATTCCCGTTTTTTCCAGGCAGAGAGGACAGAGGGATGGGAGGGGGGAGGCAATTTAGTGAACGGAGAAGCACAGTATCTAAAATGTAAATGAACCATGCTAAGAAATAGCTAATCAAAATTAACTTGAATAACAAGTTGAGTTTGATGAAAGTAAACATACGCTACACAGGATAAATGAATGAATGATACAAAGAACTTTAGATTGGGAAGGAAACGAAAAGGATTCGCAGTTCTAGACGCAGCTCCTCCAGCAAGAGGCTTCTGCATACCATAAGGCTGGGTGTGAGAAGAGGTGTGGGCTGGGCAGTGTTCAGTTTTTGTACCTGTAACTCAAGATGCTGCTCAAATGTCTTCTAAAGCTCCTTCCAACCCTAAATTCTTTAAGTCTAATTCCTACCTCCTTCATGGAGCCTATTCTTACAACTTTAGGTACATCAGATTTCTGAAACCAAGAAATGAATGCAACTTAAATGTGGCTCAGGTTAACCAGCAAGGTCTAGCTCTTTAAGTATGTAAGAACATTTTGTAAGGGTTAAATATATAAAATACTTTAAGACATATATTAAAAGCATTTGTAGGCCCCAAAGCATGAAGTCTGAGGATCATGAGTTCTGGGGTCTCGTTACAATTCTGTCATTAATAAATCACGTGACCTGGAGCAAATATACACACTGTGAGTCTCCCTTTCCACATCTGGGCAAACTGACTAAGGAAATAATCTATAAGGTCCTTACTAGCTCTAATAATCTATGATTCCAGACAAATATATGACTAAGGGAAAAGATTATTAAGTAGACCTCTTAACACAATTGCTTTCAGTATCTTAAAGCTAGCAAGGGACAAGGGGAGTTACAAAACAGATACAGGATTAAATCAGAACTGCTTACCCTTCCATTTTTACAGATATAATCAAATAGCTCTCCTCCTGAGACATATTCCATCACCATGAAAATGTCAGAAGGTGTACTGATGACCTGGTACCTGGTGAGAGAAAACATTGCCTGCCAACGTTAAAACATGCATGTTCATTCATTCGATAAATGTTTACTAAGTGCCTACAATATTCCAGGTACTGCACTAAGAACTGGGAAAACTGCAGGAAAGAAAACTTCTCTGCCCTCCTGGAGTTCATGTTCTAGGAGCCAGGAAACAAACATTACATGAACAGGCAATATGTCAGGTGGTGGAACATGCTAGGAAGAGAAAGAAAGCAAACTGAGGGGAATCTTTCACACGGAGTGTTCAGGGAAGGCCTCTCAGATAAAGCAGTGTTGGAGCAGAGCCTCGTGGCAGTCAGGGAGTAAACTGTGCCCCTGTCCAGGAAGCAGGTGACCCGGGCAGAGGGAACAGCAGGCACAAAGGACACCCCCCAGGGGGAAGCCTGCCTGGCGTGTTGTGGCAATGGGAAGAAGGCTAGCAGGGTGAGCCGGGACGAGAACAGACGTGGACGCGAAGAGCTGACTGGAGACCCCAGGACGCAGAACCCTACCAGCCACCATGGGGCTCTGGCTCTTACTCTAAGGGAGATAAAGGTTTTAAATGCAGCAGGCGTGTGACCTGGCCCCGTCACACGGTAGCTGCGGCAGCATCGCGAAGAGCCCACCGCAGACGGTCAAGGTGGACGCAGGAGCTGCGGCAGCAGTCCCTGCACAACCTGGAGGCAGCTCGGACCAGGCTGAGGGCCCTGACGGAGCTGGAAGGAGGAAACGGGATGGAGGGTGGGGAGTGAGAGCACCAGGGAGGTGAAGTTTCCACCCTGAGGAACTGGATGTTCACTGAGATGGTGCAAACTGTGGGAAGGGCAGGCCTGGGGGGCTCACAGAGAGCTCAGTTTCAGCCGCGGGGCATTTCTGGTGCTTCGAGGACACCCACGTGGAGGACTGAAGCAGGCGGTGGGCACGGGCCTGGAGTTAAGGGAAGAGGCTTCAAAGCGGAGGTGGATGTGCAGGGGTCATCAGCACATGGGCAGCATTTAAAACCACAGCACCTCAGTAAACGAGAAGAGGTGAGAGTGAAGCCAATGGAGCAGCAGCCAGTTCAACACAAAAGTCGCAGTGGTTTTAACTTAAAGTCTGTAGATTACGCTGAGCAGTAAACAAATCATCTGAAAACCGTACAACCGGCAACTGTAAAACAACGGTAATGTTACCGCCCTTCTGGAATTCTGGATTCCTGACCTTCTAAATCGTTTTGTTTTACCCGATGGAAGCAACACGGGGGAAAACCTTTCCGCCGCATTTACTCCAGTGAGGCTCACCGGCGTGCGGACGCTGTCCTAGCAAACCGCTGCCGGTCCTGCAGAGTGCAGGGCGCTGCGCACTGTCCATCGGAAGGGCAGGGACCCAGAGGACAAGACGGGACGGGAAAGGCAGCTGCCAGCAAGCACAGGGCAGAGCAGAGCAGGACACAGGCGTAAGTGACACGGAATGGGGTTAGACACACGCATGAGCAGGAGGAAACTTCAAAACCCTCAAGAACAGACCAAGGAAATGACAGTCATCCTTCTCACTTCTCGTATTAATTAGGTGACAAAAATGATGAAAAAAGTGATGGGACGATATTTAATAAAACCAGAGCTTACAGTTTAATGATATGAGGATGCCTGAAAAGCTTGAGGTTCTGAATTTCTCTGCGGATCTTTCCCACCACATCAAGGCTGCGGATCTTCTGCCGGTTGAGTATCTTCACAGCGACTTTATGCCCAGTCAGTTCGTGCTTGCCGACTGTGGGGGAAAGCGTTTCAGTGCGTTAGTGCCAGGCCCGCCCAGTCACTTATGCAGACGCATTCCAAGAGCAGTAATCCTAGCATTCTCGGAAGACACTCGAGCAAATTCAACTTCCTTTCGACGCCACCTGATTTGCCGGTGCACACGAGCCATCGAGTGGGAGAAGCGCAGGGCGGGCTGGTGACACTGGCCCCTTCCAGGGAGCTGGGAGGCTAAGGAAGAAACACCGGAGAGAGACTTCTTTTTTGCACTTTTAAATTCTCTTCGTTTACTTTTTATTTTTAAAACTACAACATCACACATACAAACTGAACCACACATACATTTTTTCTTCTGGTGTACAGTTCTACAGCTTTTAGCACACGTGGAGACTGCTGTTGCCACCGTCACAATCAGATATAGAACAACAGCCCCGTCATCCCACAAACCCCACCCCCTCGTGCTGTGGCAAACCTCCCCTACCCGTGACCCTGTGAACCGTTTAAAATTTGGTTCATGAGCTGCCGTTTCCATTTTTTAACGTAAGAAAAAACAATTAATAATTATCTTTTAATTTTGAATGCGATGCCCTGATATTCAGTGGTGATAGAATTTAGACATTTTTATAGAGGCAAAGTCTCCAAAAATTTAACCCTTTCTCCAGAACCAAGAAGATGGTACCCACCACAGGAGAAAAATGAAGAGGATCCCCAATACGGTAATGGAGCAAAGTAGATTAACAGATACGTAGAAGGCCCAGAAGGCAACAGATCCAAACAGAAACGTTACAGGGAAGCCAAGAAGGTTACTTCCATGGGGAAAAGCAGAGAAGAGCCTCCCAGGTGTGGAACTGTGCAATACCGTACGGACGACAGCGTTTACAGAGACTTCGGAGGGTGTGGGGAATTTAAACTTAGGTTCAGAGAAAACTAAAGAAATGAAAAAATGAGGTAAGAACTCAAGGAAAATTAAAAGTTCTGTAGAAAATATAGTCATGACACCGGCTTACTACACAGTTTTTATACAGCCACAATTATGACAACACAAAATACAGATTTTTCAAAGAACAATATAAGGTTATTAGGAGAATGAAGGGGTAGAGGAAAGGTATAAGAGAATATCCTCATCTACCATAATAGGAAGTCAACAAAAAAGCCTGTCTAAGACTTAAGAGATAGCTTGTATACATGCATATATCAATTAGAAATGTGGAGGCTTTTTTAAAAAAAGATTGTATTTATTTATTTATTTTTAGAGAGGGGAAGGGAGGAAGAGAGAGAGGAAGAGAAACATCAATGTGTGGTTGCCTCTCATGTGCCCCCTACTGGGGACCTGGCCTGCAACCCAGGCACGTGCTCTGATGGGGAATTGAACCAGCGACCCTTTGGTTCACAGGCTGGCACTCAATCCACTGAGCTACACCAGCCAGGGCAGAAATGTGGAGGTCTAAAAAAAAAAAAAAAAAGAAAAGAAAAGAAAAATACAAGAAGAAACAGCTAAGAGCAAAGAGTAGGGATAGGTAATTCTGTTTTATAAATATACCTCTTAGCACTACCTGACCTTTTAAAACATACATGTATTACTTTACAAAAAAATTAATTTTTAAGTCTGTGATTCAGGGTTTTAGCTTTACAGGAAGAAAATGGTCTCTTGGAAATTAGAACGCAGTGTGTAAGACCATTATCAGAGAGCTCTCCCTGGCAACCTGGATCATTACCAGCTGAAAATTATGGTAATGATAACAGGAAATCCCTCCTTCGGCATTTGCATTTCTTATGAACTGACTTATGTCTCTCCCAAACTTTATATATTGAAACCCTCACCCCTCATACCTCAGAACGTGACAGTATTTGCAGAGAGGGTCCTTAGAGAGGTGACTAAGTTAAAATGAGACAGTTCAGGCAGGCCCGAACCCCACCTCACGGGTGTCCCGTAGGAGGAAATCTGGACACCCGGAGAGACCTCAGGGGCACACATGGGACACCGTGAGCATGAAGGGGAGGGCGGGCCTCTGCAAGCCAAGCTACAAGGCCTCAGAAGGAACAGAACCTGCTGCCACCTTGATCTCAGGCTTTAGACTCCAGATGATAAGAAAATAAATTTCTGTTGTTAACGCTATTCAGTCAGCAGCATTTTGTTTTGTCAGCCCTAGCAGATCAATACAATATTTTTTACTATTTCTAAGTTCAAAACTCAATATTGATACTCTAAACTTGTGTTTAAAACATTATCTAGCCTGGCTGGTGTGGCACAGTGGATTGAGCGTGGACCTGTGAACTGAAGCATCGATTCCCAGTCAGGGCACATGCCTGGGTTGCAGGCCACATCCCCAGTAGGGGGCGTGTGAGAGGCAACCACACCCCCCCCCTTTCACCACTCCTCTTTCTCCCTCCCTTGCCTTCTCTCTAAAAATAAATAAAATCTTTTTTAAAAAAAAACATTCTCTTAAACAAAGAATTTTTCTCAAGCCAACCTTAATAGGCTTTCCAGCTTCATCTGGAATTTGGGATGGAGCTGAGCTTCACCATCCCTTCAAACCCCCCGAGAAGGAGAACCTTTCGGATCAGGTTCAGAGGTTTTCAGCAAGTCCACATTTCTCTCCACCACACTCACCAAGACAATGGGTGATGGGCCCTCCTGCCCCCTCCCCCAGCCCTGCAATCCAGAGGGCCAGAGCAAGGGATGGGAGAGTTCCTCATTATTTTGAATTTTTTAAGCATTTGCTACTTTGCTTAAATATTTTAATTAATAATGTTAAATCCAAGGCCAAATTACACAGATATTTCACAATGGGAGAAAAAAAGTCTTTGTTAAGTAAGACTCAAAGTGTTTGAGTCGTAGTCCGAACTCTCTATCCTTTTCTTTTTTTAAAAAAATATTTTATTTATTTATTTCCAGAGAGAAGGGATGGGAGAGGGAAAGAAAGAGAGAGAAACATCAATGTGTGCTTGCCTCTCGTGCGCCCCCTACTGGGGACCTGGCCCACAACCCAGGCATGTGCCCTGACTGGGAATTGAACCAATGACCCTTTCATTCGCAGGCCAGCACTCAATCCACTGAGCCAGTTCAGCTTCCATTTTGACCAGACCCTTCAACCTTCACGGTGCCTCTACAAAGTAAATCTCACAAGCAAGTGAGCCAACGTCCGACTGCAGCCCAGCCTGCTGTAACCAAAAAGATTATCTCAGAATCACAGAGTAAAGTGCCATTTTTTTAAGCTACTATAATATAAAAGGAAACTCTAAATTTAACTACCTTTTATAAAGTTCAACTAATCTCAAAACCATCCATGGCTAAAGAAATTATAGCAGCTTCCTGAAAGATGGCAGAGTAATGGGATGCACCGGATATACGACAAGGTCTGTCTGGAAAAAGTCCAGCCATTGTTAATGTAACAAGAATGGTTTGTGCAACACTGATGTAACCTGGCAGCCAAGGAGAGTGGACTGGAATGCACATGTGTGAACAATGATGACTTCACTGCACCAGTCAGTGGGGGGCAGTAGACACTGTTGGGTGAGCATGTGTACTGTGTGGCCATCCATTCAAAATGACAGACTAGAACAAAGAATCTGCATCAAATTTTATGTTAAGCTTGAGCATTCCTCTGCGGAAACTATTCAGATGATTCATAAGTCTGCAGCCATGGGAAACTGGTGACGGGCAGCTTCATCATTACAATGCACCCACTCATGCATCACATCTCATGAGGCATGTTTTTGTGAAACATCAAATCACCCAGGTGACTCAGTCCCCCCACAGTCCAGACTTGGTGCCCTGTGACTTCTGGCTTTTCCCAAAACTAACATCACCTTTGAAAGGGAAGAGATCTCAGACCATCGATCAGATTCAGGACAGGGCAGCTGATGGCAATTGGGAGAACTGTGTGAGGTCCCAAGGTGCCTATTCTGAAGGGGACTGAGGAGTCATTGTCCTGTGTACAATGTTTCTTGTACCTTTATCTTCTTCAATAAATGTTTCTATTTTTCGTATTACATGGCTGGATACCTTCTGGACAGGCTTCGTACTTCTATCAAAACCTCATTAGAATATACGTGAAATTTGTGAGGAAGAAAACCCTATAATCTCAGCAGAAATGAATTGTGGAAATCAAGCACATTCTCATTTCTGATAAGGCTTTCTTCAGTCTCCAATACCAAACAGACATGATTCAGAGCAATCAACTTGACTATGAAAATACAATTCAAGTATTTTCTTTCTGAGATCTAGTTTATTGATATCTAAAGAAGTAGTAATCTCATCTGTCCCAATGACCCCCCAAAATCCCCAAGCCCTGTCTTACTTACTAGGAACCTTTTCCCATTATCTGCACAGATGAAACACTGGGAAATACGCACGGTGTTGGTAAAACTGGCAGACTGAAACTTGGAAATACAGAAGCAGAATCCACTTAGGTGTGAACGCCATCCAAATCAACCAGTCTCCTCTCATATCATACCCTGCTCAACTTAATTTCAACCCTAGGTGGCTTTAAGAAACAATTAGGGTTATTCAAAACAGATGCATGTACTCCACCATTAAATAAGGAACTGCAGGAGGGATTCCAAGCATTCTCTCAAGTGCGAAGCACCTACTCTGTGCCAGTTCACACTGCCAGGAAAAACGGTGCTGACCACAAGCAGCCTGGGTCCTGCAACCTTCCTGGCCTCCAAGGACGACCGAAATTACAAGGATAGAAAAGAAAGTACACAACCAAAGAAGAAAAGGGGGGCAGAGAATACACATTAAGCTCACCCAGGAAATGAATGTTTTAGGAATAATTATTAACTACTTCAGGGTGATAGCTAAGAGAATGTAGAAGTTATGAAATTAGAGCAGAGCAAGACAAATTTTGCATCAGAAAAAAAAATAATTTCAAAAGCAGTTAAGTTGTAGCAAAAATGTGACAAAAATTTATGGAACACATACCAAAAAATGAGGAAGAAATTAGCAAGAATAAGAGGGAAAGAAATATGGAGCCAAGTAAAATTTAACTCGAGTAGAGAGTAGAGTATCATTCCACCTATGAATAACACAAGTAACCCCCAAAGGACAGACAGAATGAAATCAAGGTATTGCTCAAAACTTTTTTTCTAATACATGACCATTTCATCAAATTATAAATTAGCAGTATAAAGGCATAACTTCTTCACTTCTGAAACATTAGAAAACAATCACCCAAGTCTAAGTGTATAAACATTCAAACAAAAACAGAGACAGAGGCCCGGAGGGGTCGGTGCCTGGCCAGCAACTGCAAAGAGCTCATTCAAATGCACATGTGCGCCCACGCAAGATAAGAACACAGTGAACAGACAGGGCACACGACCAGTTCGTTTTTGTTAACGGAAGAGTAATACACAAATTCCTTTTTCACGGCTGGGTGAGCTGAGAGAGTATTTTATGGGCATGAAAGAGTCCCCCAAGTCCTAGAACAGTATTAAGGGTGACATTCACTTTCTAAAAATCTGCAGTTCCCCTCCTCAGAACTTAACTTAGAATTAAGTAGGTGAAAAAATGTGCATAAATATGTTTACTACAGTGTCTTATACAAGAACAAAGACTGCAAATAACCTAAATGACCAATTGCAAAAAAAACCAGTTCAAAACACTTTTATTCCAACATAATAAACTCTCACAGGAAGACTACAGAAAACATTTTTATAAATGTAAAAAGAGCAAACAAAATTTATCCTTGCAGCCCTGGCTGGCATAGCTCAGTGACTGAGCGTGGGCCTGTGAACCAAAGGTTTGCGGTTCAATTCCCAGTCAGGGCACATGCCTGGGTTGCAGGCCAGTTCCCGGCAAGGGACGCACGAGAGGCAACCACACATTGGTGTTTCTCTCCCTCTCTCCTTCCCTTCCCCTCTAAAGATAAATAAATAAAATGTTTTAAAAAAATTTATCCATGCAGTCTACATTTTCCAGCTACGCAGACAAGATTTACATGAAAATAATTATGTGAAAAGTTATTCTGCAGTGATTTTTTTCAAATTGTACTTACAACATTGTAGTCTTTTCAGCTAAAAAAAAACCCAAAGGGAAGTTTACAAAAACCCAAAACAATGGCAGGTGCCAGCAGACCGACCCTTCCCTGGAGCAGGACCGCGCCCAGCGCGCGGCCACAGGAGCAGGTGATCCGAGGCGCGCTGACTCCGCAGCCGTGCAGTCAGTCCTGCGCTTTGTTCCTGCACGAAGGGACTCACTGCATGTTTGACTTGGGCGAAATGAATTACTTCGCCCCTCTATTCACTCATCTGTAAAAATCAGAATACCACATATTCCATACGGGTAACTGTAAGGAATACGTAAAGAAGGATGCGTTTCCATAGTGCCTGACGTGCAGTAAATGCTCGATAAAGAAAAGTGGTAGCTATTCCCTCTTAGAGTTATTTATTTTCCTTTTCTCCCAGACCTGTCCCCCATCCCTGCCTCATCAGCCCTTAATGTTCTGGGATGGCCAGTTTGGTCTCAGCTGTTTGATCGGCCCCGTACCCACTCAGATTCAGTGGCATGCCTTTATCCAGGCACATAAGTGATGAACAATAGCTGTAACTTCTACACATCCAGCTGCCGTTTCCCTGAGCTTCAAACCCACCAACCTGCTCCACCCTTCCCCTTCCCAGCAATGCCAACCCTGAGATCTCTGGCTTCCACTGTCCAACCCTTTTCCTGACTGTGGTTAACTGTCAACAGGCTACTGCGAGACATCTACTCATACGGCACCAGGCCCTTGACAGGGACGTCACCAGGACCGTGAAACTGCGGGAACACTCGTTGGGTCAGAGAAGAGCAGGGATGCAAAAAAACAGGTGCACGTGACTTGAATTTAAATCAGAGTTTTTAAATGATGACTATTTTTAAAAATATAAATTAGTTAATATATGATATAATTTAGGTACACAATTTACTAGCTAATACTCACGACATTCCCACTTTGCACCCAGACATAAGACTCGAAGTCTCACCGGCCTCGGAAGAGCAGCATCGGCAGGATCGGCAGCAACGCCTCACAGGCCGCGAAGCGCAGGGAGACGGACTAACCCGCCCAAGGTTACGTGGCGGGCGAGCGTCTGGCAAAGCCAGAGCTCAACCCAGGTCCATCTGAAAATATTGTGCTTTTTCCAAATGGTAAGTGAAATGTGACAGATGATCCTCAAAAGGGCCATTACATAGCATGATGACACAAATGTAAACACCCTTTTATCAAACACAGGTAGCAGACGCTAACATGTCAGGGGACCCTCAACATACAGCCATGTCGTTCTGAGCGGAGCAGCAGGCTGACAACGCATGCACCCGTTCCAGAAACAGTCACGACCGCCTGCAGCTGCGACCTTTCTCCCACGTAAGGAAACAAATCCAGTCTCCTCGAACCCCGTTTTTACGCAAGATGCCGAGAAGCCGTTCTACTTATGAAACCGATTTAAAAGTTACTAAAAAACCAAGGTATTATTAAAGGAGAAATGAAGGGCATAAACTATAAGCATATAAAACACAATGGCACGTTTTGTGGGTTGAACAGTTCCCCTCCTCCCCAAATTCGACTCTACCCGGAATCACAGACAGTAACGTCTGGAAATAGAGTCTTTGCAGACATAATGAGTTAGCGATCTCAACATGAAACCGTGCTAGATTTGGGGTGAGCTTTACATCTAACGTCTGGGGTCCTCACAAGAAGAGGAGAGAACGCAGAAAGAGACACCGCAGACACACACAGACAGAAGGTGGCCACGTGAAGACCGAGGCAGAGGCTGAGGTTTTGCTGCCGCAAGCCAAGGAATTGCCCGCAGCCACCAGCAGCTGGAGAGGCAAGGAACAGGCTCTCCCCGGTGTGCTCAAAAGGGCCGAGTGACCCTGCTAACCCTGGCCTGCGGGAGAATCGGTTTGTTGTGTGAAGCCACCCGGTTTGTGGTTCTTTGTTACTACAGCCCTAGGATGCTGATGCAGTAAGTTCATCAGTTTGTGAGTGAGTTTTCTGAAATGATACTCACCGTTAACACTAACAAGTTAACAGAATTACTGTCTTTAGAACACAGGTTTTCTGAACTGTACTGCACAGGCCCAAGTACGCTTAAACGAACAAACACACTGTACAGAACTAGGGACCAAGCAGAGGCTCAGGGGTGTGAGCATCAGTTCCGCCCTGGTGCCCTCGCACAGCGACATCCGTGGAGTCACCTGGTTGGACAGGACTTCTTGCTCCCAGCACTTCTTGCTCTTGGGCTGCATGTTCCAGCTCCTGTGGTTTTCTGCTTCCTGACGTTGTCTCATCCTTCACAGACTATCAACAGTCAACTGTTACAGCCCCTTCTCCAACCCTCTAATTTGGGGATTCTAATTTTCTATGGGCTAGAAAAATCATAAAACTAAAATTATTAAAATAAATTTTATAAAGTATGCTCTACGAAACACTAGGACTGGAGACTCTCCACAGAAAAAAAATTCACAATCAAGAAAATCTGGGGAAGGACATCTGTTCTCCCTTTACAAAATCACTGTGGGCCGTGGCCAGGCAGCTCAGTCCGTCAGAGCGTCATCCCTGGCCACGGCCCACACAAGCAGCCCTCAGTGAGCGCATCAGTAAGTGGAACAACAAATCAATGTTTCTCTCTCCCTTCCTCACTCTCTTTCTCTTTCTCAAATCAATAAACAATTTTTAAATCACATGTTTGCATCTGATTTAAAATCAAAAACAAAACCTCGCCTTGACTGGTGTGGCTCAGTGGACTGGGCATCACCCCACAAACTGAAAGGTTGCTGGTTCAATTCCCAATCAGGAGATATGCCCAGGTTGTGGGCCAGGCCCCCAGGTGGGGGTGTTTGAGAGGTGACCAATGTTTGTCTTTTACATCAATGTTTCTCTCCCTCTCTTTCTCCCTCCCTTCCCCTGACTCTAAAACCAAATAAATAAAACCTTAAAAAAAAAAAAAAAAAAAAAAAGCAGCTCATGGACTTCTGGCCAAGATGGAGGCATAGGTAGAAACACTGAGCCTCCTCGTACAACCAAAAGGAGAACAACAATAATTTAAAAACAAAAAACCACCAGAACTGACAAAATCAAACTGTAAGGAAGTCCGACAACCAAGGAGTTAAAAAAGACACACTCATCCAGACCAGAGTTCCGCCCAAGATGGAGGCGTAGGTAGAAACCCTTCGCTTCCTCTCACAACCAAAAGGAGGATAACAACCAATCTAAAATCAATAAACAACCAGATGCACCAGAAAATCAAACTGCATGGAACTCCTACAACTAAGGAATTAAAGATAAAAATCAACCAGAACAACCAGACCGATGTGCCAAAACAAAGAAATACAGCTCAAATGAAAGAACACAGCAAAACCTCAGAACTAAGCAATGAGGACATTTCCAACCTATCTGATGGAAATTTAAAGCCCTGGTAATCACAATGCACACAGAACTGATTGAGCTTGTTGAAAAATGAAAGATACTCAAAATGAAATACAGCAAAATAGTCAGGGAACCAACAATCACAGGAAGGAAACCAGGACTCAAAGCAATGAAACAAAAGGAAGAAATAAACATCCAATTGGAACAGAATGAAGAAACAAGAATCCAAAAAAATGAAGGGAGACTTTTGAACCTCTGGGACAACTGGAAACATTCCAGTATCCGAATCATAGGGTGCCAGAAGGAGAAGAGCAACAGCAAGAAATTGAAAACTTATTTGAACAAACAATGAAGGAGAACTTCCCCAATCTGACGAAGGAAATCAACTTCCAGGAAGTCCAGGAAGCCCAGAGAGTCCCAAAGAGAAAATACACCAAGGCACATCATCATTAAGTTACCCAAGATTAAAGACAAAGAGAAAATCCTAAGAGCAGCCAGAGAAGACAGTTACCTACAAAGGAGTTCCCATAAGGCTGATTTCTCAGAAGAAACCTTACAAGCAAGAGGGGGCTGGAAAGAAGTGTTCCAAGTCAGGAAAGGCAAGGAACTACATCCAAGATCACTCTATCCAGCAAAGCTTTCATTTAGAATGGAAGGGCAGATAAAGTGCTTCTCAGATAAGGTCAAGTCAAAGAAGTTCATCATCAGCAAGTCCTTATTATATGAAATGTTAAAGGGACTTATCTAAGAAAAAGAAGATGATCACAAATATGAACAGTAAAATGAAAACAAACTCATAACTATCAACAAATAAACCTAAAACAAAAGAAAAACTAAGCAAACAACCAGAACAGGAACAGAATCAGAGAAATGGACATCACACAGAGGGAGTTCAGTGGGGAGGGGGA